>BKCP01004738.1:528916-584358 GCA_008636005.1 Striga asiatica | reverse complement strand
CAAAAAAGTGGAATTCGAATCAGATCTGTTACATAATAGCTAACAATAACTCAGATCTGTTACATGATCGCTAACAACAGCTTACAAATGTTACATAATAGCTAAAAATGAAAACAAAATAAGAAAAATCAGATGAACATATTGAAAACTGACGAGATTTTTCATTTCTGTTGGAAGCGGTGGATAGAGAAGAAAAAGACCGAACAAAATGATAACCCTAAAATTTTGGGTTTATTGGGTTTATATACCTGCGCAGTTGGCTTCTTTACCGTTAGATTTCTACCGCTTATGTAGAGCCGTCCGATCGGGTCATGTGTTGAATTAGTTATGAATTTTATTGCCCAACAAATGATCGAACATAAATTATGCTACATAATGTTTGGATTAGTTAATCCATGTGTTGGGCCGAAAATCCATTTCATTTGATCGGGCCAACGTTATGTTTTAATTACTGAATTTTTTAAAGCCCAGTTTACTATTTTTTGGACAATGTTTAAATTTAAATTACGAGCCCATATTGATTTGTAACAATGTTTTGAAAATTAAAGTCCAATTATATAACTTATTAAATATCTTAATATTAAAACTTAAAAAATTATTAACACATATTTTTATTATTTTAAAAAAATAATTATTATATCATACATAAAAGATAAAATTATTTAATATCAACCTTATATATGTTATTATTTTATATGTGTGTAGTATATTAATTGTTTTCAATAAAATTATTTAATATCAAAGGAATATAAATATGTTTATATTAGTTATATATGTAATATATTAATTGTTTTATTTATTTTAAATCATATGCACAATTGCATATTATTTAAATTCAAGATAATTATGTTTATTTGTTTCAATTGATATGTAAATGCAAATATTCTTAAAGTTTATTTTACTGTTTTTATGCTTCAGAAAAGAGAATGTATAATCATCTACTAGATATGCGTGATTCACAAAATAAAAGTCAAAATGCCCGTAGTATCTACCAGCATTCACAAAGGATGCCATTATCTGATATCACAAATGGTAAATACTTTATTATTTATTTCACTCAATACATTTATCTTATAAATTAATTGATTGTAAAATTTCTTCAAAAAACTATACTAATTTTGTATTGTAGTTTTGGGAACTGCCGAGACACGTACATCGTCGACAAATTTGTATTCAAGCATTTGGAGTAAGTTATTTCAAATGTCATGTAGGGTTATTGTATCTAAATAATTAATTTTATTCAATTATAGATTATGGGTTTTTTTTTTTTTCATTTCAACTTACAGATAATATACAATCATCGTATGGTCCGATGTCGAACTTGACTGCTCAACATAACCCAAAAGTTTCTGCAAAAACGAGTGGTAGAGGAGAAACGGTGATAATTGATCTCAGCAGTGACGATGAACCTGAATTAAGAATTATTCCTGAAATGTCTGTTTAACAGACAACATGTACTAATAATACTACTGGTCTTCTACATGCATGTAATTATCATACTTCATTATTATTTTTTTGTGGTCCTAAATTTATTTTTTTGTGTTTTCAAAATCATCATGAAACTGTTTTAAATCTCATGATAATATAAATAAATATTTTATAGGCCCCGATGCACCATCACGAGTAACGAGAAAACGGAAGGATACAAATACCTTACGTAGTACGAGCACAAATGTTGTTGTTTATCTTACACAGGATGAGGATGTTCAACCGAAACCCGTGTTACCAAAACGTGGTCGACCTAGGGAAAATCAAGGATCAACTTCAAGAAATAAAGGTTATTTGTTCTTTACTATATTCAATTATATAAATAAATTTCAATTATGGGTTTGTTGATTCACTATAATTTTTTTATAATGTTTTTGCAGAATATTGGGATATTGGTGATGCGATATTGAATTGCCAATATTGTGGAGCACTTTTTTGGGTAGTTGAAAAGAAAAAAACTCAGAAAATTAGAGGAATACCAGATTATAGCGGTTGTTGCCAAAATGGGATTGTTGAACTCCCGATCCTGAAAGATCCGCCCAGTTTTCTGAATGAAATGCTCTCTGGAGATAGCCGTACAAGCAAATATTTTCAAGAGAACATCAGATCTTACAATAGCATGTTTGCCTTTACATCTTTTGGTGGAAAGGTTGATGGAGCTATTAATAGGGGTACTGGACCACCTGTGTTTTCCTTGCATGGGCAGAACTATCATCTTATGGGTAGTTTGCTTCCTTCAGAAGGTTCAACTCCAAAATTCACACAATTGTACATATATGATACCGGAAACGAGATTTCAAATAGAATCAATGCTATGAGGTTTGTATTTTTTACTTTAAATTTTCAATATATCAATGGTAAGACCTACTTTTATTCATTGTATCAATTTATTTAATTTTTTTTTCTTTCCAGGCAAAGAGATGGTGACAACAACTTGCACGAGGATATAGTCGTTGGGTTGAAGGAAATGTTAGACGACCATAACGAGCTGGTTAAGTCATTTCGTATGGTTCGAGACAGAATATAAAATCATGGTCAAGATGAAGTTAGAATCCGTCTAATAGGAAAGAGATACAATGACGCCAGACGTTATAATTTACTCGCAAGCTCTGAAGTTGCTGCTTTGATTGTTGGTGATTTTGATCAGTCTCTAGGTGAAAGGGACATTTTAGTTGAATCGAAGAGTGCCGTCTGCAACGAATAAACGAACTAAATGCTTCGTATCTGGCTTTACAATATCCACTGTTATTGCCTTATAAAGAGGATGGCTATATGGAAGATATTCCATTTTCTGCTATTAAAGTGGAGACTGAAGATGGTAGAAAGCACGTTAGTTGTAGGGAATTTTTTGCATATCGTATGCATGATAGGGATTTTGAGCCACGAACAATTCTTTCATCTAGAAGACTATTTCAACAATTTTTAGTTGACGCTTACACAATGGTTGAAGCATCGAGGTTGCGATATATTCGCTTTAATCAGAAAAAGCTTCATTGTGAGATGTATAAGGGTCTGGCTGATGCTGTGCTGCGTGGCGATACCGATCCCAGCTCTCGAGGAAAGCGTATTATTCTCCCTTCTACATTCATTGGTGGTCCTAGGAATATGATTCAAAATTACCAGGATCAATGGCAATTTGTAGGTGGGCAGGATATCCTGATTTTTTTGTCACATTTATCTGCAATCCAAACTGGCCGGAGATTATTCGTTTTCTTGAGCCGAGGAAATTGCGTCCTGAGGATCGACCAGATATCGTTTGCAGGGTATTTAGGGCAAAACTTAAGGGAATGAGGATTTTCGTGAGAAACAAATCTTTGGGAAGGTTACTGCAGGTCGAACACTTACTATAAATTTTAATTTGTATACTAATATCATAATTTATTCTTTATTAAAAAAACAATCCAATACAATTATCTAGTAACCATATTTATCAATTTCTATTGTTTATTTTTTTCAGTTGTCTACACCATTGAATTCCAAAAGCGTGGACTGCCACATGCACACATACTACTTTTCTTTGACAAGGACCATAAGTTTCCCGACCCATCTGACATTGACAGGATAATGTCTGCTGAGATACCGGATGAGACGTCTGATCCTATGTATTATCAAGCGGTCAAGGAACATATGATGCACGGACCGTGTGGTGCTGCAAGAAAAAACTCACCGTGCATGGTAAACGGCAAATGCAGCAAACGATTTCCAAAAAAAATTTTCGATGCCACCAGTGTGGATGAGGATGGGTATTTACGGTACAGGCGTCGAGAAGATGGTAAATATATTGAGAAGAATGGTGTCTTCCTCAATAATGGTTATGTTGTGCCCCATAATCATCGTTTGCTCATTAAATATGGCGCACATGTTAACGTTGAGTGGTGCAATCAATCACGATCCATAAAGTACTTATTCAAGTATCTTAACAAAGGAAATGATTGTGTGACTGCGTCATTCTATCAAACTTCTGCTGATGTAGATGTTGAAAAGCCGCTAGATGAGATCAACATGTACTATGATTGTCGTTATGTGTCTTCTTGTGAGGCTGCTTGGAGATTTTTGGGTTTTGAGCTGCAGTATAAGAGGCCAGCAGTACAACGTTTAAGCTTTCATCTTAATGATAAGCAGAACATAATTTTTGATGATGATGATGATTTGGAGGATGTTTTGAATAAACCAACAGTGAATGAGAGTCAATTTCTAGCTTGGTTTGAGGCGAATAAGAAGTACCCAGCGGCCAGGGAGCTAACTTATGTGGGGTCAACGTCGAAATTTGTTTGGAACGCAAAAACTAGAGAGTGGACTCCTCGAATAAGAGATGGAACAATCGCCCGTCTACACCACGTGAATCCTGGCTGTGGTGATAATTACTATTTGAGGTGTTTACTAAATGTTGTTCGCGGTGCTACATGCCACGAGGACTACATGAAAGTAGGCGAAGTCCAGTATCAAAATTATCGAGATGCCTGCTACGAACATGGATTGTTAGATGATGACAAAGAGTATATAGACGGTATAACCGAAGCAAGTCATTGGGCATCTGCAGAGTCTCTTAGGCGTATGTTTGCGTCATTGTTGATTTCTGGCTCTTTGAGTAGACCTGACGACGTATGGCAACAATGTTGGATGTATTATCTGACGACATTCTATACATACAGCGACGATTGTTCAATAACGATGGTAATTGTGCTTTTTATATCATTCAATTTATATTGATTATTTTTTTTACATAAAAAATACAAAATATCAATTAACATTGTGTAACCATTGCTTCTCTAAATTATTGAATTTTTCGACTTCCAGATTTGCGGCTCAGTGAAGATGCTATAAAGAATCTCACCCTTGCTGAAATTGAGACTCTTATGCGAATTCGCGGCTCAAGTCTTCGTGAATATTCATCCATGCCTTATCCGGACAGTGGTAGTATGCATAACACTTCAAACCGCCTTCTATTGGATGAGCTTAATTATGATCGTAGCGCGCTTGCTGTGGAACACAAAGCACTTCTTGGGAGAATGGCCGATGAACAGAAAGGAGTTTATTCAAGAATTATGACCGTTGTTGATTCAGTTGCTGGTGGAGTATTTTTTGTATACGGTTATGGAGGTACTGGAAAGACATACTTGTGGAGAACTTTGTCTGCGGCATTGCGGTCGAAGGGTAAAATCGTTTTAAATGTGGCATCGAGTGGAATTGCATCGCTTTCGTTACCTGGCGGAAGAACTGCACATTCTCAATTCCGAATACCCATTAGTCTTCATGAAAATTCTTCTTGTGATATTAATCAGGCAAGTCCTCTTGCGGAGTTGATAATGAAATGCTCTCTAATCATATGGGACGAGGCGCCGATGATGCACAAAAATTGCTTTGAGGTAGTTCAAACATCACTGCAGGGTATAATAGGAGTATTAGACCCTTCGAATAAAAGCAAGCCCTTCGGAGGCAAGCCGATTGTCTTTGGTGGAGATTTTCGATAGATCCTTCCAGTCATTCCAAAGGGGAGTCTGCAGTGTCAATGCATCTATTAATGCATCCAGCATTTGGAAGGACTGTACTGTGCTCCGGCTTACGAAAAACATGCGTCTTCAGAGCATTTCCGATTCGGATGAGCATGACGAGGTGGCTGCATTTGCAGATTGGATTGCGAGTATTGGAGATGGTACTATAGGAGGATCAAATGATGGTTGTGCCGCGATCGAAATTCCAGATGATATAAGACTGGATCCATCTGATGATCCAATTGCTACGATTGTAGAAAGTACCTATCCAATCTTCAAGAACGCAACTAACGATCCGAGTTATTTGAAGGATAGGGCTATATTAGCTCCCACATTGAAAGTTGTTGAGTCAATCAATCAATACATGTCCGATATGAATTCTTCTGAAGGTCGTACGTACTTGAGCTCTGACAGTACTTCTAAGTCGGATTCTGGTAATGATTTCTTGGCAGATCTCCACACGCCAGAATTCCTGAATAGCATCAAGTGTTCTGGAACTCCCAATCATAAGTTGCACCTGAAGGTAGGAACTCCAGTAATGTTGTTGCGCAATATGGACCATTCTATGGGACTGTGCAATGGGACGCGATTGGTTGTGACTAAACTGTCTACTCATGTTCTCGAATGCAAGATATTGACGGGAGATCACGCTGGAGAGAATGTGTTGATTCCTAGAATGAATATTACTCCATCTGATACTAGGATTCCATTTAAGTTCCAGTGGCGACAATTTCCACTTGTGATATCATATGCTATGACCATAAACAAGAGTCAAGGACAATCTTTATCGCATGTTGGTCTATTCCTGAAGAAACCGGTTTTTAGTCACTGCCAATTATATGTTGCTCTTTCACGTGTAACTACTAGAAGAGGGTTGAAAATATTAATTTGTGATAATGAGGAGTTACCCAATAACCAAACTCATAATATTGTGTACAAGGAGGTTTTTAATAATATATGATTGTTTCGTGACGAAACAATCCTTTTTTTTGTAATAATGTTCCTACGTATTATAATTATTTCGATCCTAATTCATGCCATATTTTATTATTCTCCAAAATTTTACATTCCGTGCAACGCACGGGTTTTGCACTAGTGCATGCAAAAGAGGATAATGGGGTTGGGCCAATTCATTTTTCACGTGGGGCACGGGCCGGGTTCGGGAGGAAAAGGGCGGGTTCGGCTCGGCCCGGTTCGATAAAAAAAAATAATACGTACTCGCTCGGTTCGAAGGCTCGTTTATTTAATATTTCGGTTCGACCGAAAATAAAATAAATAACACTATTCGGCTCGACATTTAAATTAATACAATTTAGCAATTACGAGCATATATTAGAAATAAAATTATGGAGCCCGAATAATTAATTTCGGAATATAAAATAAAATAATAACAAATAATAAAAATAATAATTAAATTATGATTTGGCTCGAAAATTAAATTATTAAATCACACAATTAGACAATTTCCGAGCGCATAATCGATTATGATAATCGAGCACGATTTAAATAAATCCGGAAACTAAAATAAATAATAATAATAATATCCAAAATAATGTGGAACAAATGGGGCGCTACAGTGTGTAACTGGGTGCGTCTCGATTGTGTGTGTGTGCCTGTGTGTGTGAGAGAGAGAGAGGAGTTGACAGGCTGGGTGAACGGGAGAGAGTGGTTGACAGGCTGTGAACGTGTGACGTGTTGATGATGGGGTGGGTCCCACTGAGGTAGATGGTTGAGATATTACCACATTCCCCTTAATCAGTGTTGATTTTTTTGAGTCATTGGATCATATGATCGAATGGCTAAGATTTAATCTTATTTCTTTCACTAAGCACCATTCTCACCGGAGCGCGACCCTATATATATATATATTCTCACCGGAGCGCTCCGGTGAGAATAGTGCTTAATGAAAGAAATAAGAATACATTCCAATCATCGGATTGAATCATCCGAACGGTCAAAAAACCAACAGCAATTACCACTAATAAAGGGCAATGTAGGCATTTATTAACAATCCATAATCAATAGAACCCACCCCCACCAAAACACACCTCTTCACGTGCTAGACCCATCTCACTCAAATTCACTTTCTCTCTTCACCCCACCGCCTCTCTCTCTCTCTCTCTCTCTCTCTCTCTCTCTCTCTCTCTCCCTCTCTCTCTCTCACACAAACACCTCTGCAATTAAAAATCGGCTCCCTCAGGTCACCGGGCAGCTACAACAACGGCGCCTCCTATGGCGACATGAACCGGAATTGCAGACTCGTCGTCGACCACGGAGCAATCAAACTCCACCGGAAACGTCGTCGACCGCCGGAGGGAATCTTAGAGACGATCAGAAGCGGCGGCGGCGACACCAGCTTCGCCGTCTTCCTCGTCTACAGCGTACATCCCATCCGACGAAGGTCTCCATCTTCAGCATTAGTAGAATCTCCGGCGAGATTCGCCGATGGTGGCGGGGCGACTGCACATCAGGCGACAAACACTTCAGTCGTGGTGGTCGGACGTGAACGAGACGACGACACGTTCAGTTCAAGCCATGGCGTGGCGGGGCGGGGCGATGACCTGTTCAACTCCATTCATGGCGGAAACTTGTTCTACCCGAAGTTGATTAATGGCGGAAACATATTCAACTTGATTTGGGGATTAGGGTTAATTTTTTATTTTTTTTTTCAATTTGGTCGATTGAGACTTCATTTTGGGGATTATGATTAATTTAGTTTCTTTCTTTTTGTTTTTTTGAAAATTAGATATTGTTCAACGACTTACTTGCAATTTCTTAAATTTTGATTTCACAAAATAATATAAGAAATAAATTATGATAATTACATAATAAAATGATAAATAAAGTTTTAATTATTTAAGATAATTCAATGTACAATTATATATATATATTAATACTAGTTTTCGAATACACATAATTTATATGAGAAGGTATAATTAGCGCACCTTATATAGCATACGTGCACTTTATAAAACAACACGTTACACTTTATCACTACAATCCACAATTAATGTCAATATTTGTCACCAAAATATTACTCAATATAAATTTATAAAACGGATCTACATAATATTTTAATATCCATCACATCAAAAAACACAGGCATGCTAACATATCATTATTGCACCGTATATATCAACATATTGCACTTTATATAACAGTACATCACACTTTATAACACAACATGTTAGCACCTTAAAAACATCACGCTACATTTACCAAAATTGTTGTAATTATGCTAATCGATTGAATAATATTAGTTGGATAAATGTCGGATTTAGTTTTTTTAAATAAACAAAATAACAAACATGATGAACTATATGAAAAATATCACCGATTTTTTTTACTTATATTTTTTTTATGAAAATTAATAATATTTTTTATATCTATATTTTTATATATTGCGATTGCACGTTATGGTTACACGGGTTGCACTTAAATGTTTAACAGATTGCACAAAATCGTACGAGATCAACGAATAGAAATTCAGTACGGAATTTTGTATTTTGGGTCAGTTGTTATTATTATTTTTTTATATATCTGGTATTTCGGTATGATTTTATTTTTTATTCAAATAACCAAAATAAAAAATATACTATATTAAAAATAATAATTTTTATACTTTTTTATTTAGATAACTGAAATAATCGAACGACTGAACTACATAAAAAATATTATTATTATTTTTTATTTTATTTGTATTTTATTATTTTTTTTTTGTTAAAATTATAATAAAACCTATCCCCACACGCACTGTATATTTGCATCGTCAGTAAATTGAAATCTCTGGTTAGGAGCAATTCTCATAAAATTGTGGACATTCTCTATAATTATTGTTCATTTAATATATTAATGTACAATTTATATATCATTAATGTTCATTTACTATTTTTTATAAAATAAATATTTAACACATGTATTAAATTGCAATATTTTAAGCTTTTTAACAATTGCAGTTAAGTCCCTATAAACTATCAAATTCTCAAAAGTAAGCCCACAAATCAAATTCCAAACCAAGATCTGCCTAAGCCTCGTCAAATTCCGAACACAGCAATTGTCCACTGTTCATTGTTCATCCGTCAGCCCGCCGCCGCCTGACCCTCGTCCGCAATCAACACCTCGACAGCCCTGCTCCACCAAACACCCCGTCGCCGCCGCCTCCGAGATCTGCCGGAACAAGAAGGCCAATCGTCTACCTTGGTCTCGTCATCTTCAAGGCTTCGAGTCCGACTGCCTCACGTCCGTCCGTCTCTGCCGCGCCTCGCCTTGCCTCAGACAGCCGCCTAATCGACTCTTCTCCATCCGCCGCCGATCGATTCGTCTCCGCCCGCCGCCGCTCGATTCGCCTCCGGTCGCGGCCGAGTCCGTCGTGTAGAGTCCGTCCGCCGCCGTGTCATCTCGCCTCCGTCGCCTCCGTCGCCGCCGCGCCGAGTTTTCTCCGCCTGGCCGAAGTTTGTGTGGAGTTCTGTGTGTGTTTGTGAGCAGACGTGTCGTGTGCGTGTGTGATGGTTTGTGGTGAGAGAAATCAGGGAGAGAGAAATTAGGATGGTTTATGGTGGGTCCCACATTAATGTGGTTGATTGTTTTATAATGACTAAAATACCTTTAATAATTAGTCAAATATATAGATTTGACCAATATGTGTGTTAATTTACCATATTGCCATTAATGATTGACCATAGTTTGACTTGATCATGACCATTAACTTGATGGATCAAATGGTCTGGATTTATTCTCATTTCTTTCATTGTCTCCCTTTCTCATATGATCTTTTCTATATATATATATATATATATATATATATATATTTATATATGGGCTGGTTCAAATAAAAAACTAGGTCTGATGTGAAATTTTGACAAAAATAAAAAACTAGATAATTTTTAACAAAGGGTGAAATTTGAAAAAATAAAAACGTGGACAAATTAAAAGTAATTTGAGAATGCATAGACTGGAGCAATTGAAAGTCGGGGAAGTAGACTTTTATCAAGGTTACATAGTCCAACCTATTACATAAAGCCATGTGTATGTGTATAAACAAACTATCCAATCCAAGTCGATTTTACTACGGGTTTTTCAAATCTACATAATTTTTGAATATTTTATTGCTCGAAGGTCATATAGGTAAACAATTGTGCCAGGTGGCGCCGCTCCTCCTCCTCCAACTAGTATGTCTCGAGAATCTTGACAGCCTTGTCGTAAATCTCGTTATTGTCGTGACTCTGAAGGTTCTCGATTTCGTCGAACCCTTGAGCATCATCGATCAGCTGCGCGTAGAGGTTGACTTCTCCTGTGTGGCCGAAATTCTTCTCCGTCTCGCCCACCTTCAGAATGTTCTCGAGCGCTTCTAAGCAAACGCTCACGATCCTCGCGTCCGGGCAAACCAGAAGGTCACACAGAGGTTTGATACATCCTTGGCTCACGAGGTACCTGTTATATTCAAAAGCTGTTGTTAATTAATATATGAAGGAAAATAGATAAATAAACAACTCACTTGATTTGATCGTGAGTGCCACCAGATGATGCGTTTGATATTGCCCAAGCAGCCTCCTTTTTGACGTCGAATTCGGCGTTCAGAAGCAACTGGACTAATGACCAATAATGTTGGCCTCTGATATAGCCATATAAGGATAACCAGGCCCAGAAGCTTCCTACTCGACCGGAGAACCACTTAAACGACTCACATGTCGACATGACCCCGTCGACATGATCAACTCGACTTCCCTAAAGTCGATCCTACCAAGAGCAATCGGGAGAAGGAAGATATCGGTCTAGTCGACTCTCGCAAGTCGACTTCCGTCTATCGACTTTCACTAGCCGACGTAAAGTGGAGAAAATATCAGGAGCGTAACTCCCATGCATCAGATACTCTGGGTCGACTTCCACTAGTCGACTCCACTATGACGACTCTCGGAAGACGACTTCACCACGGAGAGTCAAACCAAGCGTAGCCTCCGAAACCGCATACATTTATAAGTCGACCTCTTAACTCTCGAGGTCGACTCTGCACATCTCGAGGATTAAAGCAAGTGAAGACGATTCACCACACTTGCAACATATCTGAAGCTCTACACACTACAAAGGATAAGAAGGAATCTTGCGATGACTCAGCAACAAGGGGAGACGAATCGATCAGGGTATTTTGGACCTTCTAGGTCCACCGACTTGGGCATTTTGGGCACTTCAAGTAAGTATTCACTCCTATATAAAGGAGATGAGGTAACCCCAAACCCTAACTCTCATTCATTCCCACTCTCCCCCATAGCTGCTGCGCAGCCTCTCTTCATCACTCCCATACTGACTTGAGCGTCGGAGGCTCTACGCCGGAAACACCTCCGGCTTTGAGTTTTTTGCAGGTGTCTCGCGGTCTAGCAACGATTTGGAGGCGGTTCAAGCAGATCTGAGCTCACATCCACCGGTTTACTCCAGATCTGAAAGTAGACTCATCATATTGGCGCCGTCTGTGGGGAGTTCTTGAAGGAAGGAAGAGCTTCACACCCAGCTCCGATCTGTTTGCTGATGGCGGAGAAGGAGAGCTTGCAGAGGAACTTGAACGAGGAGTTTAGAGGGACGTGGATGGACAAGAGGCCACCACCACTTTCCACCACCAAACACCCCGTGATGCAGATGATGGGAATGCCACCGTTTGGAGGACCTCCGCCACCAGGACTGACGTTGGGCGGAGAAACGCCTGTCACTCCAACCGGCGTGAAGTTGCAAGTGTTGACCCAAGTGGGGACAAGTCAAAAACCCTAATCCGGATGGAGAAAAAGAGCCAACGGAGATGTCTCGACGTGAGGGGAAACAGATACAAGAGGTACCGCAGCAAACCCAACTTCATGTCGAGGAGCAGACCTTGACAATGACGAGAGGCGAAATGCAGAAGATAATCGCTGAAGCTCTAGCTGCCCAGATGAAGCAAATGGCGCACGTCGAGCAGCAGCCTCGAGTCGAGTATCCGTCTCGTGTCGAGCAGCAGCCCCGAGTCGAGTATCCGCCTCGAGTCGAGCAGCAGCCCCGTGTCGAGCAGCAAGCCCAGTCAAACGTACAACAGAATAGGAGGGTAGACAAGGAAGAGTCCTCCATTTGAACTGTCAATCCACAAGCGAGGGACGAGACGTTAGAACAACTACTAGCCCAAGTTCGCGACTTACAGGCTCGAGTCGATGGGAAGAAGAGCAGAGGAGCAAAAGAACACCCATTCTCGCTGCAAATCTTGAGAGCTGACTTACCCAAAGGCTTCATGGAATTGAACATATGGTACGACGGTTCCACCGACCCGTCTCGACATCTGAGGAGTTTCGAAAATATGGCAGTACTTCATCGATATAGCGACCCAGTGCAATGTCGCGCTTTCTTGACGACTCTGACAGGGTCGGCCCAGGACTGGTTTCATCAACTACCAGCGGGGTCGATTAGGGACTTTGATGGCTTTAGCTCGAGCTTTCTTAACCAATTCGCAAGCGTGAGGGTGCAAGAGAAATCTTATCTCTCGTTGATTAGCATGCAGCAGAAGAAGGGTGAGTCATTGCGGGAGTATGTGGCGAGATTTACCAAGGCGTGCGTCGAATGCCCAACAGCGACAGAGGAAATCAAATCGGAAGGATTGACGAGAGGACTACTACCAGGGTTGTATAGGAACTCTTTGGCCAAGCGACCTGGTAGGAGTTTCGATGATGTGTTGGGAAGATGTGCCAAATACATGAATGTCGAGGAGGCCGAAACCGACTACTTGCAAAGTGTGAAGATGTCTCAAATGGACGGTCGAGACGACAAGAAGGAAAAAAAGGGCCAATCGACAAGAGATAGAAGGGGATCCCCAAGGGCTGATAGGGGTGAAGGCAGATCTAGGGGATGGAGACCAACTCAGTACACACCTCTGTCGGCTCCTCATGCGAGAATTCTTGAAGTTATGGAAAGGGAAATCCGTGACGATGTGGTGAGATGGCCGCGGACGAGGAAGGACGGACCCATGAAGCCCAAAAGCAACCTGTATTGTCGATTCGACAAAGATTACGGGTACAACACTGATGACTGTCGACACTTGAAGGACGAAATTGAGAGATTGATAAAGGCGGGCCACTTGAAGGAGTTTATATACAAGGACCGCGAGAGGACGAGCAGGAGACGAGAAAGGAGTAAGAGTCCTAGCAAGAGGGCGAGGTCACAAGAGAAAGAGGAACTCCCATCTAAAAGAGGAGTCATTAACATGATTTTCGGAGGGTCGACTGATGGAGATTCCAATCGGGCAAGAAAGGCCTATGCTCGAGGCCGATATGCGAAAGTCGAGGTGCAGTAGGTTGACGAGAGTGGACCAGTAATGAACTTTGGACCGACGGACGTTGGTGAAGTCGAGAGGTCGCATAACGACACCCTGATGATAACGGCGCAGATATCGGGATACGAGGTGCAAAGGGTGTTTGTCGACACCGGGAGTTCCGTGAACGTGATTTTCTATGAATGCCTCAGGAGGATGGAGCTTGACATTGAACTTACGCCCCTACACACATCACTCTTCGGATTCAATTGGCTCCGAAGTCGCTCCCCTAGGAGAGACTGTGCTTGCTGTCGTCCTGGGGGAAGGCGACTTGAGGAAAGTAAAAATGGTGAGATTTGTGGTGGTCGATGTCGAGTCGGCTTACAACGTGATCCTGGGGAGACCAGCACTCAATGCATTTCTAGCAGTCGTGTCGACCTATCACATGAAGCTGAAGTTTCCCGTAGGAGATCGAGTGGGAGAGGCTCGAGGAGATCAAAAGTTGTCGAGAACATGTTACCAGATCGCAGTCAAAACCAATCAACGAGCTGAGGTCAAAGAAGGCAAGAGACCGATGACGAGCGAAAAAATGCCGAGAGGGAGTGACCTCGAGCCCCACGGAGAATTGATGGAGATTCAAATTGGAGAGTGAAGAGAACAAACCACCAAAGTCGGGAGAGAATTGGAGGGCGAGTTGCGAGAACAGTTGGTGGGATTGTTGAAGGAATTCAGGGACATATTCGCTTTCTCACCTGAGGAGTTGACGGGAATCGACCCAGATGTTATGGAACACAAACTCAATGTCGACCCCCTCAAAAAACCCGTGAAGCAGCGACTCAGGCACCATGGCGCTGAAATCGACAAGGCAATTGAAGTCGAGATGGACAAGCTGCTAAAAGCAAAACACATCAAAGAAATCCAATTCCCCGAGTAGATATCTAACACAGTGATGGTGAGGAAAGCATTAAACAAATGGCGTATGTGCATCGACTTCCGCGACTTGAACCTGGCATGTCCTAAAGATCATTATCCCTTGCCTAGAATTGACCAGCTAGTCGACTCCACGGCCGGCTGCGAGTTGTTGAGCATGATGGACGCATCTCAGGGGTATCACCAAATTCCCTTGGCACCAGAGGATCAAAGTAAAGTAAGTTTCGTGACGAGCAAGGGAACATACTGCTATGTCGTCATGCCCTTCAGCCTCAAAAACGCAGGAGCAACCTACCAAAGGCTGATGGACCGAATGTTCAAACCTCAAATCGGTCGAAACATGGAAGTGTACGTTGACGACATCCTGGTGAAAAGCAAAACCTCAACTTCACACCCAGCCGACTTAAGGGAAACCTTCAACACCCTTAGGACGTTTGGGATGTAGTTGAACCCAAGCAAGTGTGCTTTTGGAGTAAGGGCGGGACGATTTCTGGGCTACGTTGTCACAGAACGAGGAATCGAGGTGAACCAAGATAAAGTGAAGGCCATACTCGATATGGCCCCACCGCGGAACATTAGAGAAGTCCAGGTGCTGACGGGGAGGATTGCAGGCTTGAGCAGATTCATTGCTCGAGCAGCCGAGAAGAGTTTCCCTTTCTTCAAACTACTTAAGAAGAAGGCGGTGTTCAAGTGGAGTGACGAGGCACAAATGGCCTTTGAGAAGTTGAAAGAGTTCCTGAGCGAGCTGCCCTTGCTGACCAAACCGGAACCAGGTGACGAGTTGATTCTGTGCATCTCGGTGGGAGAATTCGCTTTGAGCTCAGTGTTGCTGCGGGAAGACGGAAGTTCCCAACAGCCGATTTATTACACTAGTCGAGTATTACAAGGTGCATATACGAGATATCCAGAAGTCGAGAAAGCCGCCCTGACACTAGTCATAACGGCCAGAAAGTTGAGGCCTTATTTTCTGAATCATGCGATTGTGGTGAGAACGAATTTTCAGCTAGGAGAAACGTTGGGTCGACCTACAGTCTCAGGTCGACTCGTGAAGTGGGCAGTCGAGTTGAGCAAGTACTCCATCAAATACGAACCCAGGCGAGCCATCAAAGCCCAGGCCTTAGCTGATTTCATTCAAGAAGGAACCAAAGGAGAAGAAAAGAAATGGATAATGCATGTCGACGGGTCCTCGGCCGCAAAGGGATTTGGTTTAGGAGTCGTCCTCGTGTCCCCCGAGGGCGAACAACTCGACTTCGCAATTAGAATGAGGTTCAAAGCCTCAAACAATGAAGCCGAATATGAGGCGCTTATCAAGGGAATACAACTGGCGATCGGTGGCGGAGCAACAGAAATCGCAGCACATTCCGACTCGCAGCTCGTCGTCGGGCAAGTGTTGGGAAGCTGCGAAATTAAGGAGGATAGAATGCTGAAATATGTCGAGGAAATCCAAAACCTCATACAAGGATTGGAGAAGTTTGAATTAACGCAAGTCCCGCGAGAAGAGAACAAGCGAGCCGACTGGCTCGCTAGGATTGCGAGCTCGAATGAAGGAAAAGTGGGAAACCACATCACTACGATGCACCTTGACGGGAGTGTCCTTAACGAAACCATGGAAATTGACGAGAAGGATGATTGGAGGAAGTCGATTTGTGAACTCATGAAGAGTCGAGTCCCTGCATGAGACAAACAAGAATCGGAAAAACGGCCCGATATTTGAGCAAATACTTCGAAGTCGACGGGGTCCTATACAAGAAGTCGTTGGTTGGGCCCCATTTACGATGTGTCTCAGAAGAGGAAGGAATCCATGTGCTAAGAGAAATCCATGAAGGGTGTTGCGGGGCGCACATGGGGTCTCGAGCTTTGACTGGAAAAGTTCATTGAGCAGGCTACTATTGGCCCAAAATTCGAGCAGCGGCCGAACAGTTAGTCCAGAAATGCGTGAAATGCCAGCGCCATGGCCAAATCACTCATATCCCCGCTGAATACATGACGACTATCAACTCTCCAATTCCCTTTGCTCAATGGGGAATCGACTTGGTAGGTCCACTGCCGATGGGGACAGGACAAAGAAAATTCCTGGTGGTCGCAGTCAACTATTTCAACAAATGGATTGAGGCGGAACCCTTGGCGCGAATCACTGAAGAAAAGATGATACAATTCCTGTTCAACAATATCTGCTGTCGATTTGGAATTCCGAAGGTGTTAATCTCAGACAATGGAACTCAATTCCAAGAAAAACAGATCCAAGCATGGTGCCTCGACATGGGAATCAAACAGAGATTTGCGTCAGTCGCACATCCACACGCAAATGGGCAAGTCGAAGTCACTAATCGAACTATCCTTCAAGGGTTAAAGAAAAGATTGGAAAAAGCGTCGGGAGCTTGGGTCGACGAGTTGACAACAGTCCTATGGGCCTATAGGACGACTCCAAGAAGTTCGACCGGACAATCCCCATTTCACATGATCTATGGGATGGATGCACTACTGCCGATTGAGGTCGGCCTCGACTCCCATAGGTCGAAGTTCTACGAGGAAAAGAAAAATGAAGAGATGATCAGAGAAGCCCTCGACTTAATTGAAGAAGGGCGAGAAGAGGCCTGGGTGCGGTCTGTTGTATACAAACAGAAGATGCGAGCAGCCTTCGACAAGAAGGTCCGAACCAGACGATTCCAAGTGGGGGACCTCGTCCTCAAACAAGCGGACGCTCTCAAACATTTCGGCAAGCTCGAAGCTAACTGGGAGGGACCCTACACTATCACAAAGGTGCTCGAGAGGGGCGCATATGAACTCAAAGATGGAGAAGGTCGACAACTCCCGCGATTCTGGCACGTGATCCATCTCAAACGCTTTTACGCTTAAGGCAATATTTCGAATTACTCTTTGTACTGAACAATGTCTGAATTGAATTCAATAATGAAATGAATCTTAGTCTATGCTTCAATTATGTTTCTTACATTTACACGTCGACTTCATTATGATTGCATGAAAAATCAAATTTTTCAAAACGGCTATGAAGCCGACTAACACTCCAACGATTATAAAATCAATTAACACACAACTACGAAGTTGTAAACTCGAGCGGAATCTCGAGCAGGCTACAAAGCCTTCGACTACGAAGTCGACTAACACAAGTATGAAGTTGTCAATTCTCGAGCGGAATCTCGAGCAGGCTACGAAGCCTTCGACTACGAAGTCGACTAACACAACTACGAAGTTGTCAATTCTCGAGCGGAATCTCGAGCAGGCTACGAAGCCTTCGACTACAAAGTCGACTAACACAACTACGAAGTTGTAAATTCTCGAACGTAATCTCGAGCAGACTACGAAGCCTTCGACTATGAAGTCGACTAACACAACTACGAAGTTGTAAACTCTCGAATGGATTCTCGAGCAGGCTATGAAGCCTTCGACTACGAAGTCGACTAACACAACTACGAAGTTGTAAACTCTCGAGTGGATTCTCGAGCAGGCTACGAAGCCTTCGACTACGAAGTCGACTAACACAACTACGAAGTTGTAAACTCTCGAGTGGATTTTTGAGCAGGCTATGAAGCCTTCGACTACGAAGTCGACTAACACAACTACGAAGTTGTTGTGGAGTCTCGAGTGGAAATCTCGAATAGGCTACAAAGACTTCGACGCCGCAGTCGACTAACATAGCCTTAATGATTTGCTTTCAAACGAAATCTTGAGCAAATTGCAAATCTCACACATGGCATCGATATACACAACTATGCAACAGCCACGCTTAAAGAATGAAAAGTTTGGCACAACCGAGCCTAATGGATATCTACACAACGAATATCGGCACAACTATGAAGCTGTTCAAATCGTCGCTCGACTTCGACCAGCTCGCAAGAAGGGTTGGGGAGAAGACGAGTTGAAAAACTTAGCGTTTCACAGCTACGAAGCTGTTCAAACCGTTGCTCGACTTCGACCAGCTCGCAAGAAGGGTTGGGGAGAAGACGAGTTGAAAAACTTAGCGTTTCACAGCTACGAAGCTGTTCAAACCGTTGCTCGACTTCGACCAGCTCGCAAGAAGGGTTGGGGAGAAAACGAGTTGAAAAACTTAGCGTTTCACAGCTACGAAGCTGTTCAAATCGTTGCTCAACTTCTACCAGCTCGCAAGAAGAGTTGGGGAGAAGACAAGTTGAAAAACTTAGCGTCTCACAGCTACGAAGCTGTTCAAACCGTTGTTCGACTTCGACCAGCTCGCAAGAAGGGTTGGGGAGAAGACATACGGGAAATAACAATAGCAAGATAACTTGAAATACAATTCACACGAACAGTAAAGGGAAAGGAAGAGAATTATATTGATCATAGCAAATTTGATTACATTAGAAGTCGTCTCGACCTTTACATAATCCGAAAATAGGTCGAGAACGACAGAAGAAAAAAACATAGCAAAACAAAAACAACGACACAGCCCCAAAGTAAATAACGCTGCTAAGACTCGGCATCCAACTTCTCAGCAGCATCATCTCCACCCTCCACAACCGTGGCAGTTTTCTCCACATCAGCATCCTCGTCGACAAGCGGCCCGACACCCTGCTGCTCGACATCCCCCGCCTCGACTTCCTCCTCCCGACTAGCCCCACTTGCCCGGACTAGTTCGGTCGGACCGGACAAGGGGGTGGGAGGAACCTCGAGTTGTGCGCTCAGGCCAGCCTTGCGGATGACCAAAGCCTCGAGTCTCGACCACCATGGGTAATCGTCGGGGAGAGAGTCGTCGCCCGCATAGCCCTCGGGAAAGGGAAGCGTCTCCTTAACCGCCTCGCGGTCGAGCTTCCCCTCAAACTCGGATCCCGAAACCACCGCCTCCCACGCGGCGAAGGTATGCTCGAAGTACTGGAGGGTGGCGGGGCAGAGCTTGTCGAGAAAGGCAGGAGAGTTGCAGAAGGCCTTGACGAGCTCCTGGCGGTAGGTCTCAAGGAAGACGGCGCCCATCGGGGACTTCAAAAACGTCCTGCGCCCCTCCTCGACGCCGCTCTCGCTCTCGACCATAGCCTCGTCGCGAGCCTTGTCAAGGTCGGCTTTGAGCTTGTCGTTCAGGTGCCGAAAGACGGCCTTATCGGCCTTTAACTTGTCGACCAGGGCCTTCGAGGCCTCCAAGTCTCCTTTCAGCGCCTCGATTTCCTGGCGCTGAGCCTCACACTTGTCCTCGAGGGACTTGGTGGAGGAGAGGGGAGCCTTGCTCGTCTCCTCGAAGCAAGGGAGCGCCGCGGCCAGGAACTGCGAAAAAACATTAGAAACAGATGAGAAAAAATGAATGAATTAAGGAAAATGCAAAAACTGAGTCGATTGAAGGGTAGGAAAAATACCCAGGAGAGGCACTGAACAGTATAATTGGAGCGCTCGTACAGGTTCCCGTCGACACGCTCCTTGTCGTCCTCCGGGATGAGGGAGTTGAAGTACTTGGCCACCTGGTACGGCTCTGGGTGATTCCAGAGCCGAGAAGGCATCTTAACCGTCACGTCCTTGACGGTGATTGGGGAAGGGGTTTTCTTCTCGACCACCTTTCCCTTCCCCTTGTCGACCTTGCGCCGTTTAAGGTCGTCGGGGATAAGGATGGCGGCCCGATCGTCCTGGGCCCTTTTGCGAGAAGAGGAGCCCGAAGATTTGTGTTTGGAAGCACCAGGATTCTCGACCTTGGATTTTTGGGCAGCTGTCGCCTCGACAGCTGCAGTACCTGGCCTCGACCCGGACCCGCCTGAGGGGCGAGAGGGAGGGACAGGACCACCAGCCGGCTGGCCAATCTTGAGCTCGAAGCGTTTGAGCGCTTTAACTGAAATAATAGAAGAGCAGTTAGCATATGAAGAACACTTAGCGGTCATGATGCGAAGGATCAAAACTTATATAGTTGAACAAGAAGGAACAATAACAGCTTACGAGGGTCATCGAGACGAGGAAGATCCTCGTAAGGGACGATTCGGGCGTGATTGACCAATTCACGGTCCTTTATTACTGACGAGCGCTATATGTATGCTTATTGAGCTCCGTCAACAGAGTAGCGAATTCGTCAGACTGGGGCCGTTTATTTTGTTTCACTTTCGAAGTGATCCATTTATTAACATAAGGATACATGCCGGGAGCAGGTCGAATAAATACGTACTTCGACTTCCACTCAGTCACGTTCGACGAAAGATCGTTGAGGAAAGTGACGCCGGCGCGGCGACCCAGACAATGGGCGCCTTTGGAAAGACGATAACCGTAGCAGTAAAAGAAAAACTCGGGAGAAAAGAATTTGAGTATTATTCGGGAAACGACTATGAAAGCTATCATGATGCGAATAGCCTTTGGGGAAAATTGATTGATGGGAATATTGTACAAATTGCTTATCAATATTAACTCGTCTTGGATAGGAAAGCGAAGGCCAAAGACAACTTGGTCTATAAAAAATGTGTGACAGCCGGGGGGAGGATGAGCGAAATCGTCATTAGGGCCAGGGGCGACTAACTCCTAATCCGAGGGAAGCCCACTGAACTTACACAGAGGTTCCCAAAACCCAGAAAAAAATTGAAGAAGGAAAAACCAACAAAAACGAGAAAAGTAAAAGAGAGAAACAGAACTTACACATGATGCTTGGATGGATTCGGAGAAAGCGTTAAGTTGCCGGAGAGAGAGATAGCCGGAGAAGCTGGAGACACAAAGGCGCCGGAGAGTTGGAAGCGGTTAAGAGTTCGAAAAGTTGGAAGCGTGAAAAGCCATCCAAGGTAAACACGCAATGTATTTATACTCGAGGACAATAGAGGCGGACCGTTGGATCAATAGTGGAATCAACGATCCAGATGAAGCGCCGAATTCGAGGAGTCGGCGATGGAGATGACGCGCGTCACTTTAGGGTTTTCAAGATTTAAAATTTGAAATAGGCCTGACAGAATGTCAGACTTATCCGAAAAAGCAATCATGAGATTAAAGTGCGCCCTAATTAATTGACGAGACGAGTTATCAAAGAAGGCAAAGATGAGCGAGTGTCGCAGGAAGACAACACAACTACACACCACCAAATTTACTCTTAAGCAGTCGACTGCTTAGAGTAATTTTTTTTTTGGGGGGGGGGACTAGATGATATAGCCATATAAAGATAACCCGGTCCAGAAGCTTCCTACTCGACCGGAGAACCACTTAAACGACTCACATGTCGACATGACCCTGTCGACATGATCAAATCGACTTCCCTAAAGTCGATCCTACCAAGAGCAACCGGGAGAAGGAAGATATCGGTCTAGTCGACTCTCGCAAGTCGACTTCCGTCTATCGACTTTCACTAGCCGACGTAAAGGGGAGAAAATATCAGGAGCGTAACTCCCATGCATCAGATACTCTGGGTCGACTTCCACTAGTCGACTCCACTATGACGACTCTCGGAAGACGACTTCACCACGGAGAGTCAAACCAAGCGTAGCCTCCGAAACCGCATACATTCATAAGTCGACCTCTTAACTCTCGAGGTCGACTCTGCACATCTCGAGGATTAAAGCAAGTGAAGACGATTCACCACACTTGCAACATATCTGAAGCTCTACACACTACAAAGGATAAGAAGGAATCTTGCGATGACTCAGCAACAAGGGGAGACGAATCGACCAGGGTATTTTGGACCTTCTAGGTCCACCGACTTGGGCATTTTGGGCACTTCAAGTAAGTATTCACTCCTATATAAAGGAGATGAGGTAACCCCAAACCCTAACTCTCATTCATTTCCACTCTCCCCCATAGCTGTTGCGCAGCCTCTCTTCATCACTCCCATACTGACTTGAGCGTCGGAGGCTCTACGCCGGAAACACCTCCGGCGTTGAGTTTTTTGCAGGTGTCTCGCGGTCTAGCAACGATTTGGAGGCGGTTCAAGCAGATCTGAGCTCACATTCACCGGTTTACTCCAGATCTGGAAGTAGACTCATCAGCCTCCATTACGGACTGTTGAGTAGAAAATACACTTGAACAGAAAATATATAAAGCCAACTCAAACCAAGTATTTTTTTTAAGTATTCTCCAATTAACCTGAATTTGATCGCTGTTTCCAGCTGTGATATTGGAAATAGTGCAGCAGGCTTCATTTTCAATGCTCTTCTCATGAGCTTCACTCAAGAGGTTCAAGAGACGGGGCAGTGCATTATTGCTGATGGTATACTGCACACCGTCATAGAAAAATCCATGAGAAAATGGTTAAAATCGACTTAAAGGGTTTGGTTCATCATACCTGAGTTTGTATATCATCTCCAGTGACAATATTTCCAACAGTCCGAAGGGCAGGAAGAAGAATGGATGGCGATGGATGACTACAATGCAGAATTAATTCATCCATCAGCCACAACATAAGAGAAAAGAAGAAAAGTTTTAACGTATAACAAAATAATAGAGATACTAACAGCAACAACTCGACTAAGCGGGGGCATACTCCAGAGTCAATCACAGCTTCAATTTTATCATTGGTTCCATCAGAAAGATATGCAAGTGCCCAACAAGCATCGGTCACAACTTCTTCGTCACTCGAGTGAATAAGTTGCTTGAGAACTGGTAGTGCAGGCCTCGTCTATCCATAAGGACAATAAATATTAGTAAAAAATAATTACACATTATTCAATATCATAAGTTCAAAAGTACTTTTATGTTGTGTTAAACTTAATCAATATCATAAGTGCTTGTGAAGTTACATATGGAGAGTCAAAGAAGCATCTAGTCTAGCAAATATATCATACAGATCTTGGTAACTCACTATATCCAAGAACAGCCTTTCTTCTGAGTGTGATTTCAAGAGAACACTAAATAACATAATAACTACTCATAACAGATCTTGGTAGCTTACTATTTGAAACTTGAAAATCTGAATTTAAATCACATAAGCAGACTATAACCACAAGTATTATGAAACAATTATTTTTAGTGGGTTAAAAAGTGACCTTCAATCTAAAGAAGAAATAAAATGCTCTACAGTATATAACAAAATTCTCTGATTGGTACCGTACGTCTATATAAATAAATAATGATTAACCCACCATAAAATTCATGAACAATAATCCTTGTCTGCATCAACTCAAAATTTCTCATGCATATTGTAAGATGGAGAATTTGGCATGTTCTTAAAGCAAACCTGTTCAAACGCAGGCTGTGGATTGCCTCTGCAGAAGTTAGACAGTGTCGAAGTAGCATTTCTGAGCACAGATAATTTGGCATGTTCATTCAACTGAGCAAGCAAAGGACCCAAGGCTCCATGACCAAGCACAAAGTCACGACATTTTGGAGAATAATCCGCCACATTTCCCAAAGCCCATACAACCTAAATCGTAAAATAGAGTAGATTATTATCATTATTATTAAAAGAAGTATGCATAATGTACATTGGCAGGAGACATAAAATGCTCCAGAAACAACACAGAATATAACTCTTGAATATAAACACACCTGTTCACGAACATCATCACTAGAAGAAGCAAGAAGCTTCACAAATATTGGGACTGCTCCATGATCAATTACTACCTTAGTGTGTTCAGATGTGCCAGAAGCAATATAAGTCAGAGCCCAAGCTGCCTCAAACTGCATTCAACATTTAAAAACAATATATAAGTCGTTTATTTAATTAACAAATACAGAAAAAGAAAACACTAAATCAGAAGCGGGTTTTAAACCACAACTGTTAGACCTGAAGTTGCGGGAATTCCTCCCTCATAAAAAATTCAACAATGCGGGGAACAACACCTGCTTCAATCACCTCCTGAATTGGCGGACTGCGCTCTGCCAAAATCCATTATAGGATACAATAAATGATCAAGTAAAGACGGTTCTCTTTACACCCCAACTTATTTAAAACACAATAATCACCTATAGAAAGCAATTTTCGGAATTGGGTGGTTGCCTCAACCTGGCTGTTGGGATCATCTGTCCAAACACTCAGGACCAGTGATGGTAGATTTTCTAACTGCACCTACAATAAAAACAAACAAACAAACAAAAAATTNTTTCTAAAATATTAAGAAAATTGATAATATATTTGTGGTTCTAATAACTGCTCATGATATTTTCCAAACCACCGGCAGAAGCAAAGTTAAATACAGATATGCGAGATGCATCACATCCATATTGAGTTCAAAACACAGCCAAAAAACAGAAAATGAGAAAAGGGAGGCACTAATCAATCTTGCATTTGCTGTAAATCATTTGGCTACTTGACAGAAAAAAACAAAGAATAAAAATAAACATACTTCCGATCCGCACAGTCAGTTGAACACCAGAACCATAGCATAGCATCTATAAGGAAGATCAAAACTCCATGACGGATCAGGAGACCCGATTTTAAATGTTAAATAACGAACTTGTAGTTTAAGTTGAAGCCCTCATTTCATATAAAATATATATAGTACATTGACTTTTAAAAAAATGACTATATATTGACTTTTAAAAAAATGAGCCAGGGCCTTGTATGGCTCCCCACCTGTCCGACCATCCAATTCCACCCACAGGTCTACAAACATTTACAAACCGAAAAATCTAACAAACAAAAAACTTATATGGAAAGCAAATAAAAGAAAACAAACCAATTATGCATTCCTAATCATACGCCTACCTTTTTCTCGATGCCGGTGGTGGCTTCGACAGGAACAGAAAACTGCTCACGGCGGTTCTTCTGGAGATTCTCCTCACGGCGGTTCTTCCGAATCTCGACCATGTTGTCCTCCCTCCGCCGCCGACGCCCCTCCTCGTCCTCGGCGTCCACAGCCACCTCGTAGGGATTGCCGCGGACCTCGGCGCGAGCATTGGGTCTCAGCGACATCGTAAGCCCTTCGAAAATCGCTGAGAAAGGAAACATTTGAAATCGGAAATAATTGGAGTCGCGGAGTATTAGGTGAAAAGCGAGGGTTCTATACAAGGTTTCGTTACGTGCGATACTACTGTAGAGGATAGCATGTGGTTTCAAGCTAACCCTAGTGGACTTCGGATTAAACGGTCTAGGTCTGAAATGTACAAATTTAAATGAGCTATCAATAAACGGACTTCGGATTAAACGTCTAAGCCTAAAAAGTACATATTTAAATGGGCTATCAATAAAAGGACCCAACCCTAAACCTAGCAGGCTTCGGGTTAAACGAGCTATAATAATAATAATAATAATAATAATAATAATAACAATAATAACAATAATAATAATAATAATAAATAAATAAATAAATAAATAAATAAAAAATTACAACACCTAATTAACGATTTTTTCTAACGGCTATTTAGTATTTACCACTCTATATAAGCAACTACGAATTTTTTATCCAAACAAAAATAAAAATAAAAATTAAGTGGACAAAAACAAAAAAAAAAGGTGGATAAAAATAAAAAGGACGTAGTAAGTAAAACGTATTTTTGTAATACGTTTTAAAGTCAGTTAAATTAATTATGTAATTAACTTAATTTAATAAACTTAAAACATATTTCCAAAATGCGTTTTATATATATTTTTTTTAAAACCG
The DNA here is from genome assembly GCA_008636005.1 of Striga asiatica. Lineage (NCBI taxonomy): Eukaryota > Viridiplantae > Streptophyta > Magnoliopsida > Lamiales > Orobanchaceae > Striga > Striga asiatica. The sequence goes on along the minus strand of BKCP01004738.1, from coordinate 558,238 downwards.
TATTTCTGAAATACGTGTTATTAGTAAAATTAATTTTATATATTATTTATTGCAAAAAATAAATTTAAAAAACTTAAAAAAACATTCTCAAATGCGTTTTATAAATAAAATTAATTTCATAATTCTTTTTTTGCAGAAAATAGTTTTTTAAAAATAAAATATATTTTAAAAATACGTTTTATTTTGTCCTAAAATAAGTTTTTCCTAATTTTGCCTTTAGGACATATCCTCACAATACGTTTTATAATTAAAAAAATAAATGAAAAACGTATTTTGAAAATACGTTTCATTTTGCCCTAAAATCAATTTTGCCCTAATTTTGCTTTTAAGAAGTATTCTCACAATACGTTTTATAATTTAAAAAATAAATATAAAACTTATTACATAAATATAAAATGTATTACACAAATACGTTTTACTGGGCAGAAAAATAAAAAGAACACACCGTTGGTCGGAATCCATTCAACAACCAAATGTACCTGTTCGACGAACTAATATCAATCTATTCATCAAATAATGATCTAACATACATACACTATATACAAAAAGTCAACCACAATAATTTATTCGAAATACAAATATGTCAAAATATCAGTACACAGAATCCAAGAAAAGAAAACAAATATGTCCTCAAAATTCCCCGAATACAACACAATCTAACTAGGAGTGTATGGATTCTTAGGTTTGCGCTGTCGAGACCCCTTTCGAGGCATTTGTCGTGAAGAAGACGAGGCTGTGGTCGTGATAGGCGTGGCAGCTTCTTTTTCTTCACCTGAGTAATTCATTTTTTTAAAAATCACAAATTCGACTGGACAAAAAAATAAATAAATATATAAATCAATTTTTTGATAAGTAAACAATTATCACCTTCTTCTTCTTCGTCAGGCTCGGTGTTGGCAGCGTGTTCGCGGAAACTGCGTCTTCTACCTCCACCAATGTGGGCAGCGGGTTGATGCCTCGCCCGGTGTGACTGCGTCCTCTGGTATTAGTCCTCCTGAGATAGAACTTGACTAGACGACGTCCCTTTGTGTGACCTCTTGGCCTCCAACAGTCAAAGAAATGTCGAGAAGGTTTTGGGATCGTTGGATTGTGGCCTGCGCCCCTGGAGGGAGTGTATGAAATATGTCTTGAAGACTCGCTAACGAGTTAAAAGCCCCTCCATGGCTTGAATCTGAAAATCAAATTCAAAGTAATTAGTATGAAACACCAAAAAAAATAATAATAATAAAAAAAAACACAAATTATGAACACTTACATCGCACTTCTCCCGCTCGGCAACTGGCTGATAGTCGCCGTCCTGTTGGACCACCGTGTACTTGTTAAGGTCACGGATGAGTCTCACAGTCTTACTGTGATACCAATCAATCCTCCTCAGGCTGTAGAAAGTGATCCACAGGGACATGTGGGAGGATATTTTCTTTCTTCGGCCCAAGCCTTCCCAAACTCTAAATGAAAGGCGGCCCAATCAGCAAATGCCCTCCCAGTCATTCCCTGGCCTCTGTGGTGTCTCTCTCATTCGACCTCACCCGTAATCATCAGAGTTTAGAGGATTGATTGATGATACCCAAACTGACGGAGGACCCTATCAGGCAAGTGGGGTTCACGGATGTTCCAACAGAAGATCCACCCTCTATACATCCAAAGACGTGAATCTTCTGTACACTGGTCCGGGAGAGTACCAGCCTCCAGGTACTGCTCATAAGGCACCCAATCGAACTGTTAAAAAAATAAAAAAAAATTAATTAGGAATTAAGTTATAAAAAAATTAAAAACAAAAAACAAAGATAAATTAATGAATAGGACTTAAGACTCCTACATCCGTCTCTCTCAGCCCTGTCAATTGATCCCGGACAGCGGCTGTTCCCTTGCCTACGTGTTTTAAGTCCTTCCATCCCACCCACCTTAAAAATCACGGAAATAAACACTTTGTAATCACAAAATTTGATAATGGAGATAACCTATGTATTAAATATAAATAAATGTGATTACCTTGCACCTAAGCGAGAACCAGGAACAGAATCAAAGTTCGTCACCCTCATTTTTGGGCGAAGACGAGGGATACGTTCCCATGCCCAAACCTACACATATCGACATATGCATTTGTTATTAGATATTGGTCTAAATTAGAATAAAAAAAATGAATTTTCAAATAACAAGTAAATAAATGTACATGAATCAATTGCACCACAGAATAAGGGCCCTCGCCCTCTGTTCTTAGACTTGGCTGTGTTGTCCATCTTGTAGCTCTGTGGTGCATTTCAAAAACTGGCCTGAAATGGCCCAGTTTTGGGGTCGTGCTCTGGGTCGTCTTCAGCCTGAGAGTAGTTTATATATATCAAAAACAAAATAATGGAGTATACATAAAAAAAATAATAATAATTGTAGGAAAAAAAACCTGGACATAGGGCTCAAACTCTAGAAAGTCCGAACACATGTCTCGTCATTGTTGGGGTGTTAAATTTACAGTCTCTCCCCAACAAGTAGTTCCATTGACCGGGAGACCAAATAGAACTTGTACATTTTGGAGCGTGATCGTGGCCTCCCCGAAATCAAAGTCGAAGGTATGCGTCTTCGGTCGCCACCTTTCCACCAGACAGGTAATGAGGCTGTTGTCGGTCGTTACTCGGCCCATTCGAAACAGCGGCCCAAAACCAGTCTTATCGATCACCTCCCAAACCCTGGCATGCTGCTTCTTCAAGGCCTTCCAAAACGGAGTGTTGTAACAGCGGTTTGTAACAACACCGTTACGATATCCCTCTAAATCTTCAAATACCGCCATGGACCGGTGGCAGTACTGAAGATATAGAAAAGAGGGATCCCTCGGACCGGGGTGTACATTGTAGCGCTCAGGTTGTGACCACGACGATGAGGCCATTATCTACAAAAAGCCCAAAAAAATCGAAACCATTACACTGTTCATAATATAAAGCAAATAATTACAAGCAAATTATATATCAAATCAATTTGTCAATCTCAATCGTTAACAAAAAAATTATAGTATTCATAATATAATACAAAAATTATAGTTTTCGTTTTATTGATGTTTGTTGGGGTTCTGCTCCTCATTCCACTTGTGTGTATGTTGATATATCATTGCGTTTTCAATTCTTCTTGTGCATGCTCCTATCGTATTCCAATCGTGCTAGATTTGATTCCTTGTAACACATGCCCACCTTCAGAGAGGTGATCGATACATGTGACCATCTAACCTTTTGGCCTTACGCACGATGGATTCTACTCCCTTGAACACATGCCCACCTTCAGAAAGGTGGTCGATACATGCAACCATCCAGCCTTTCGACCTTAATCATGATGGATTTTACGTCCTTAAATACATGCCCACCTTTAGAAAGGTGGTCGATACATGCGACCATCCAGCCTTTCGGCCTTAATCATGATGGATTTTACGCCCTTGAACACATGCCCACCTTCAGAAAGGTGGTCGATACATGCGACCATCCAACCTTTTGGCCTTAATCATGATGATTTTACGCCCTTGAACAGATGCCCACCTTCAGAAAGGTGGTCGATACATGCGACCATCCAGTCTTTCGGCCTTAATCGTGATAAATTTTACTCCCTTGAACACATGCCCACCTTAAGAGAGATAGTCAATACATGCGACCATCCAGCCTTTCGGCCTTAATCATGATGGATTTTACTCCTTTGAACACATGCACACCTTCATAGAGGTGGTCGATACATGCGACCATCCAGCCTTTCGGCCTTAATCATGATAAATTTTTCTCCCTTGAACACATGCCCACCTTCTGAAAGATAGTCGATACATGCGACCATCCAGCCTTTCGGCCTTAATCAGGATGGATTTTACTCCGTTGAACACATGCTCACCTTCAGAGAGGTGGTCGATACATGTGACCATCCAGCCTTTCGACCTTAATCATGATGGATTTTACTCCCTTGAACACATACCCACCTTCAGAAAGGTGGTCGATACATGTGACCATCTAACCTTTTGGCCTTACTCACGATGGATTTTACTCCCTTGAACACATGCCCACCTTCAGAAAGGTGCTCGATACATGCTACCATCCAGCCTTTCGGCCTTAATCATGATGGATTTTACGCCCTTAAACACATGCCCACCTTCAGAAATGTGGTCGATACATGCGACCATCCAGCCTTTCAGCCTTAATCATGATGGATTTTACTCCCTTGAAAACATGCCCACCTTCAGAAAGGTGGTCGATACATGCAAACGATAAACACTCTGACTGACTTGAAATCGGCTCGTCTTCCTCCTCCTCGCCGGTAGAATGCTGCGTACCTGCAAAGAACTCTCACACCGGAGGGATTTTCTGGTGAAGAGCCTCCGATGCTTAACTCAGTATCTATTTCACTCAATTCTCAAGAGTAAAAATGGATAAAATCGTGTGTAACAAGAAAGGCTCACTCCTATATATATAGGAGTGAGATACCTGCCCTAGGAGCTGCCCGGATTTGATGAACTATCTACCCAACGCTTCCTGGATCTGCCCGTCTGTACACACACAATGTGTGTGTGTCAGAGGTGGTTATAGTCACTATCACTCTACACCAATATGTTGTCGCCACTTGTCCTCTGCACCTGGGGTAATTATTCCCTTGAATATTCCTTGGGAATTCCTGAAGAAGTCCACGCGCTTCCTCACGTCCACATCACGCTCTCGATTGCTCTTCACTCATTGGGTGGTCGATCAGATAAGCTCTCATTTAGTAGATCGATCTTCGACCAGATCTGCCATAGTGTTCGACCACTTCCTTTCTGTCTGTTATTGCTCGACCAGCGTAGTATTTTCGATATTTCGGCCCGCACATCCGGCATAACGAACCGGTTTATCCCGTAGGTATATAATTATATCCCATATTAGGCAGCATTAAGGTAGCGGGAGGCGGGGACGGCGGACGGGCGGTGGTGAGCCGTGAATATGTGCGTGTGTGTGTTTGTCGATTTAGTGTGTGTGTGGGTGTGTGAGGGAGAGTGTAGGGTGGGATGGGGTGGGGTGGCTGATGGGTTGGTGTGGTTAGTTATAACTCATGTATTTAATGTGATGGGTGGGTGAAATTGGTTGGTAGATGCATTATTGTGAGAGGGACCCATCCATTTGGGTGTTGTGTAGAAAATTACAATATTACCCTTAGTGCGGGTGTAATTTTGACTTTTTTTTAACCATGAGGTCATCCGATCTAATGGCTACGAATATCTATATAAACTTATATAAAAAGAATAACTTTTTTTAAAAAAATGGCAAGTCAATTTAATAGTCAAAGTGGATTAGTATTAAATTATTTCTATTAATAGCAAATCTTATCCCCCTCAAAACATGCATGCATTAAATGCTTTATATATGTCCCTATAAATTTTTTAAATCGGTTGCAAAAGATCCTGTAATCAAATTCAAATTTGAAAAACATCAATGAACATAAATTTGTATAGGTACGTACGTGTAAAATATTGTTACATTTAAACTTAATCTATACATGTAATAAAGATAAAATATAAGGAATATCCTATCTACACGTAAAAAAAGATTTTCTATATTTTTTAAATCAATAGTAATTAAAAATCCTAAAATATTGGCTTTTAGTTCCATACACACACGTCTCTTGCCCTTATTGGACCGATATTATTTGTACGAAGAATCCCATTATAATTACAAAATCCCATATTGGCTTTTAGTTCCACACACACGTCTGTTGCCCTTAAAGATCGGATCGATACGAAAAATTCTATTATACTTACAAAATCCCATCGTAATCCTACAGAATCCCATTTAAATTTAAAAAATCTCAACCCTTATCTATATATTCTAACAAATATTTTTTAAAAAACTATCGTTTTTTTTTTCTTAAAAAAAGTTAATTCATTATGTCTAATTGATAAAATAAAATCTTGATCCACGGTAAGATATTTTTTTATCTAAATACTTATATTTTTTCAAATATTACTAACACTTATAATATTTTAGATATTTTAAACATTATTTGGACAGAGATTAAAGAGCCATATATATATATATATGGAGGTTAAACTTAAGTAATTTTTTTACTTGTTTTCCTTCAAAAGTAGTTTAAAAAGTGGCTTCAAACATTTTTCAAAAATAATATTGAATATTTTATATACTTTTTATATATATGAAATAGTATTTTAGATGTCTTTAATATACTTTTCACATATTTTTCCGCCAAAAATATTAAATACATACAATAAAAAATTAATAGAAGAAATGCATAATTAAATGTTGCTTTCAGTTTTTATATAAATCTCTATCATTTCGGGAAAAAAAATGTTGTTTTCAATTTTTGTCTAATTATCAGTTATATATAAAATCTCATTTTATTTGTTACAGTTTACATTAATATCTGAGCTGTATTTTTGTCTGTATTTGTAAAAGAGGATAATAGTGGTTCCTTCCTTCTTTCATTGGGTGACTCGAACTCGAGACCTATTTATAATTATTATTTAATATTATATACCGTTGTATCGCACGGGCTACGCACTAGTATATATATATATAGGGTTGGGCTCAAATGAGAATGATCCTTAATGAAAGAAATAGGAATGAATGGTAACTATATGATCGGATGATCTAACGGTCATAAAAAATACACCACTTGTAAATTCATTAAGGGTAATTTAGATATTATACCAATACTTTAATTGGGACCCACCACCAAAATGACCTCCCTGATTTATCTCTCTCTCTCTCTCAAACACACAGACACATACCACACGCACACACACAGACCAAACACACACATTCACCTCTCTCTCTCTCTCTCTCACACACACACACACACACATGCACATAGACCAAACAGACACACACGAACAGCCCGATCGGGCCATGCTCCGACCACCATCAAAGCCCCGCTGCAGCACGGAGTCGGGTTCTGTCGTCGCTCGCTGCTTCTAGCTTTCCGAGAACCAGGAGCAACCCCGCCGCAACCCCACTGCAAACTCGCCGTCGGACACCTCAGTAACGCAACGAGGGAGCTTTCGTCACGACACAGCCGCCGTCGTCGACATCGTCAGCACTCCTCAACATCACGACCCGACAGCTCCGGTTCATCGACGTCCGCCGCCACCCACTCAACCTCCGCCGCTGAGCAGATTTTCGACTTCTGGTCTCCGCTTGTACCGCCGGCGCAATCAACAATTAGACAGTGAATTAGATCCCCAATTTCAGAAATTGGATTGTTGAGTTCTTAGATCCCCAATTTCATAAATTGGACACTGAATTATTGGATTTAGGTTTAGTGCATTATTTTGTAAATTTGATAAATTTAAAAGATTTATGTGCAATTTTAGATAACTTCATTATATATCAATTTAGTTCAAGGGGAAAAAATATATAGTTTAATGAAAATTTAACAAATACATAATTATTTTAGATAAAATGCACATTATTTAGTATGAGAATGGAAAATAAAATATAAAACTTTGATTGAAATTAAAACAACTGACAGAACCGAACAAACTATATAAAAAATATTATTTTTTTATATATATATTATTTATTTTCAACAAATGATAATATAATATCAAATAAAAAATATAAATACTAAATATATTTTTATAAAACAACATGTTGCACCTTATAAAACACCATGTTTTAAATAACCGATTGAACTATATATTATCGCACTTTATATAGCAGAATATTGCACTTTATAAAACAACACGTTGTGCCTTGTAAAACAATATGTTCTAAATAATCGATTTTTTTTTTTTTTTTACGGAACGATAGAGATATTATATATAACGCACAAACGTGCACAAAGCAGCCACCAGCTGATTACAAACAACCAACAGCTGAATACAAGCAGCTAATAGCTGAAAAAGTGGTAGGACAGGTTAAAAGACCGCCTAGAACCGACCCCAACGGGGTAAACTCAAGAACACTAAAAACACACAAAACAACAAAAAAGAAAAAACAACAACACAAGACCCCCACAGGGTAATTCCCGAGTGTCGGACACCCACAGAGTAATGAAAATGACACTCGGGTGCACTGAGGCCAACGGCCCAAACCTAAAACACAAGTACAAACACTAAACAAACACAGACAAAACAAACACTAAAAGACAATAAAACAACCTAAAAAAACAAAATCAATAGAGCCCTCCCCCAGCGAACAAACAATCCCAACCAGCAGTGGACGATCGACACAAGAAAGATCCCAGCCCGAGAATCCGCTACCGAAACTGCATAAGGCCTATACAGTAGAAGAACCTGAGCCCCGAACCGATCCCAAAATCGACCCATCGTCAACCGAAAGAGCCGCAACCGACCCTCGCACCGGCCCCACCCAAGCTCGACGAGCTCGAAAGAACCTGATCCCTCGCCGCCTAACACCACTAGGCAAACGGGCTCGCGCAAAGGGAAATCATGCACTTAACCCCAACCACCGCGACATCCAAGCCGCGGCAACCAGAGCCCCGACCCACCCTTCAGTACTTGCGCCGCTCCATTCAACCCCATAGCTCCAACAAGCTGAAGCCCAGCCCCACCGGTGCAGGCAAGCCCTCTAGAGAAGCACAACCCAATCGACAGTAGAAAAGGCGAAATTGACCGGACTTACCTCCAAAGAGCTGCTCCCGCCAGCAATTGAGATGGAGACTCGAACCACCTGTGAGTCGCCGAACCTGGAGGCCGCCGCCGTCAACCGAAGCCATCTCTGCCGCCAATCGACCGGACCCCAACTGCAAAGCATCCAAGGCTTAGACGGAGCCACGCCTACCAGAAGAGGGCCAGGTGGTCAAGGACGACTCCTGGCCGTGGCGTTGCCGTCGTCGGGGGTGGCAAAACGAGCAGATTAAAGGGAGAGTTGATTTGGGGGTAGGGTTTTCGGCACAGAGGAAGAGAGTCAAATGCTTTAAATAACCGATTGAACTATATATTATCGCACTTTATATAGCAGAATATTGCACTTTATAAAACAACACGTTGCACCTTATAAAACAATGTGTTTTAAATAACCGAACGAATTATATAAAAAATATTATATTTTATATTTTACCTATATATATGTTTTCATTTATTTTAGTCAAACAACAATATAAACTATTAACTAAAAAATTTACTAAGAAAATAATTGCTCTTTGATGAATACACATTAGTGTTAGACTGATTGCACATTAATGTCTTCATGATTGCACTTTAAAGTTAAACAGATTGCACATTAGTGACTGTGAGATTGCACTATATCGACCGAACCCGACTGACTTAGTTTTTTGTATTTGAATTTTATGTCGGATCGATTATATATGTTTACCTTAAAAATTTTATTATTTCAGTTCGATGTCATTTTTTATTTTTTTAAATAACCAAAATACCCGGACCGACCAAATGATATAATCAAATACTATTTTTATATTTTTTATATATCTATTTTTTTAATTAAAATAAATAAATATTAGATCAAAATATTAGCGTGCAAATTATATACCATTAACGTGCAATCTAGTGATCGTTATGGTGCAATTTACATAACATTGTTGTGCAATTTATCATAATGTTAGACGAATTGCACCTTATGACTGTTAGATTGTACAATATATTTCGTTTACATTTATACAATTTTTTTAATTAGACAATAATATTAAATATGAATTAAAAAACAACATTAAATACAAATCATGTTTACTATTATAAATAATATAAATTATGTCAGTCATTTTGGTTATTTATGTTAACTAGCAAATTAAGCCGTATTAATTTTAAAACACTAAATATGTTTTTTTTGGAATATAAACAATAATTTATTTTGGTTATTGTGATTATTTCGATTAAGGAACTAAATAAACCAATTAGTTCGGTTCAATATAAATTTGTTTGGAACAAAAATTCAATCGATTTGATTATTAAAAGGTTGATACACATGACCACCTTCGGAAAGGTGGTCGATACATACGACCATCCAGCCTTTCGGCCTTAATCATGATGGATTTTACTCCCTTGAACACATTCCCACCTTCAGAGAGATAGTCGATACATGCGACCATCCAGCCTTTCGGCCTTAATCATGATGGATTTTACTCCTTTGAACACATGCACACCTTCATAGAGGTGGTCGATACATGCGACCATCCAGCCTTTCGGCCTTAATCATGATGAAATTTTCTCCCTTGAACACATGCCCACCTTTAGAAAGGTAGTCGATACATGCGACCATCCAGCCTTTCGGCCTTAATCATGATGGATTTTACTCCCTTGAACACATGCTCATCTTCAGAGAGGTGGTCGATACATGCGACCATCCAGCCTTTCGACCTTAATCATGATGGATTTTACTCCCTTGAACACATACCCATATTCAGAAAGGTTGTCGATACATGTGACCATCTAACCTTTTGGCCTTACTCATGATGGATTTTACTCCCTTGAACACATGCCCACCTTCAGAAAGGTGCTCGATACATGCGACCATCCAGCCTTTCGGCCTAATCATGATGGATTTTACGCCCTTGAACACATGCCCACCTTCAGAAATGTGGTCAATACATGCGACCATCCAGCCTTTCAGCCTTAATCATGATGGATTTTACTCCCTTGAACACATGCCCACCTTCAGAAAGGTGGTCGATATATGCAAATGGTAGAACGGAAAACACTCTGACTGGCTTAAAATCGGCTCGTCTTCCTCCTCCTCGCCGGTAGAACGCTGTGTACCTGCAAAGAACTCACACACCAAAGGGGTTTTCTGGTGAAGAGCCTCCGATGCTTAAGTCAGTATCTGTTTCACTCAATTCTCAAGAGTTAAAATGGATAAAATCGTGTGTAACTAGAAAGGCTCACTCCTATATATATAAGAGTGAGATACCAGCCCTAGGAGCTGCCCGGATTTGATGAGCTATATACCCAACGCTACATGGATCAGCCCGTCCGTACACACACAGTGTCTGTGTGTGTCAGAGGAGGTTATCGCCACTATCACTCTACACCAATATGTTGTCGCCACGTGTCCTCTGCACCTGGGGTGATTATTCCCTTGAATATTCCTTGCGAATTCCTAAAGAAGTCCACGTGCTTCCTCACGTCCACATCACGCTCTCGATCGCTCTTCACTCGCTGGGTGGTCGATTAGATAAGCTCTCATTTAGTAGGTCGATCTTCGACCAGATCTGTAATGCCCCGTCAGAATTATTGAATAATGGGGAATTAATTATTACTTATTATTATTTACTATTATTATTGACCTTTATTTGTTGTTATTATTTTTTGTGGATCGTGAATATTATTATATGTCTATGAGATTTATTTGTCAAATTTCGTTTAATTGCCTAATTCTAGAAATGTCCTTTAATTGTAAATTTCTAATTAAATGTCTAAATGTCTAAATATGATTAATTGCCAAATTGTCTAAGTGTTATTAAAAATTTAATTATGTGTATTTGTATTTTTACTAATATTATTATTATTTTAAAAAATTAATTATGTGTATTATAAATATATAAAATATCCGGTTTATTTATTCGTGCGATTAAATTTATCGAGCCCGAGGAAAACCGAATTAATGCTACGTAGTCGGACCCGAGAGCTGAACCGTGTTAACGAGCCAGCCCTGAACCAGCTTCAAGCCCGCGAGACCCGACCCGGTCCGCCCAAAGTTGTGGGTTTTTCTAGCGCAAGAAGAATTTTACCCTAGCCCTTATAACTGTCGCGCTCGCTCATTCAAGAGAAATCAGATTTTTATTCCCGCAGCCTCACCTTATACTCTTCTTCTCGGTCGCGATCAAGAGCAGAAGAGTTTTTCCCCCAGCAATCCCGTCATCATCACCTTAACCCTTTTCTCCATCGTTAATCCTCTATCATCATCATCACCGCTTCATCTTCCCCGTTGAGATCGTTGCCCTCTTGTCGGGAACCTGCAAATCCCGCCGCTGCCATCCAACTCCGGCGACCCTCCGTTCACGAGCCGACCATTAGCGACCCCGGCAGACGTTGACGACCCTCCTCTCGTCGAGAATCAGTCATCCTAGCACCGACGACGAGAGTTTCCGACGAAGCCCAGCGACCCCGCACAGCAACTTCCGAGGCTCGAGCAGCAACTCGCCGGACGTTTCCAGCGAACCCAGCAAGCAGACGGCCGTCCCTCTCCCCGTCGGAATACCCAGCGGCGATCGTAAACACCGGACAGCCCCTCGGTTTCCGAGCAAGCCACGTGTGCTTCCCGTTCGAACCGTTCGTGCCATTTTTGTTCGATTCCCGAGAACGGTACAAAGCTCGACCCGTCTCGTTTAATTTTTTGTCTCATTTATGTTGTGTTCTTGATTGTTGAAAGTGATTATTGAATACATGTGAATATGCTTAGGTGACTTTTGTGTCCATAAGGATATATATGTGTGTTTGAAATTGTTAAGGATAAATATGTTGAATGTATAGACGAACTCTTCAATTCGGTGAAATCGAACGAGACCTCGTCGATTCATGAATTGGTCGCTGTGGGCTGGAACTTGTGACTTCGGACGGATTCGTCGTAGAACGAGTCGGTTATGAATTAATGATTTTGTATTGTCGCTGTTTTGGTAGATAAATTATGATAATATGTGTGATGCTCTTATTGCTGTGAAATTTTGTGCGCTCGTCCCTCTGCTGGAGATACATGTTTTGTAAAAATTTCGGATTAAAATGATTAGTATAACTATTTTTGATAATTGTATGAAATTCTGAGCAGAATCTTATTAAATGCCTATTAAATTAAATTGTGCTCCAAAAATTATGAAATTTCAGTATGTTGTCTTTCTGTGTGTTATGTAGGTCGTGTACAAGTTTTGGAATTTTTGGACTTCGTTTGCTATGTGTAAAAATTATTTGTTGAATTCTGCAGATTCGTAATTTAATTTTATTACATTGATATGTTACTCGAAAATTTTGAAACTTGGTTGAAGTGAATTTTTTATGTGTATTATCATGCTGTAAAAAGATGGGAATTTTTAGTGTTCATTTAGGTTCTGTTATGTTGTAAATTTAAAAGTTTGGTGAATGTTGTTTTAATTTTATAAATTCACATGCTAAGTATTTAGGGCTAATATTTTTAGATGCTGCTTTTCATATGCTGTAGTTCTTTACATAAAAATATCAAGGCCTGAATCGTTCATTATCTTAGGTTTTTAATTTAGACTTATTTTTGTTGAAAAACTTACTTGAATTTTATAAAATCATGTGCTTTGAGTTTGGAGCTGAAAAATTGTGGTTTTTCTTAGCTCTGGGAGGTGAAATTTTGGTTAAAATTTCAGATTTAAATTCGTATGATAACCTGATCAACTCATTTTTGTGATTTAAAACTAGTATATTTGTATATGTGGTTTTTAGAATAAAAATTATAAACCGACTCGCCATTTGTTTCTTTAAGTGTTTGACTTGGTCAATGTTTATGTTTGGATTATGTGAACTTCCATGTGAATTTGGTTGAGTCTAGGTGTCGAGTCTAAGTGTTCCAACGTCCACAGGACTTCACAAACAACTTAGTCGAATCAAGTTCGGCTAAGAATAATTGTGAGGTCCGCTTAAGCCGGTTTAGATGTTAATTGTAGCATCTGGACTTAATGTAGGTGTTTGAGGATTCGAGCCCTCGACCTACCGACCTGTTTGTGTGACTTCTCTACCGAGTTATCAGGTGGGTTTAATGTAAAATTGTCTATGCTGTAAATGTTATTACAATTTTAAATTTTGGTATGATCAAGTATGCATGTGGAACATGTAGCCTTCGATGTGAGTTGTATCGACCGTCGAACGGTTATCCCCGTATTTATGAAACGAAACCCGTGGGGTTCTTTATGCCTGTAAGCCCAGGGCTGTGCTCGGTCGGAGGTATGAGACCAGGGCTGTGCTCGGTCGGTTCCCCGTTGTGTGACCAGGGTGATGCTCGGCCGACGGGGATACTCCTACTGGCCGGACACTCGTTGTAAGGCCTTAGATAAGGCGTTCGGTATATAGTTCAACAGTAGTCTATTGCTATAGGTGTGCACACGAGTCTATTATTGATATTATTGATGGTAGATTGGGATAGATGATTGTTTCATATACGTGCAACGACCATACCTAGCATATTATTGATTATTGATCATTGTTTCTTAATGATGGATAATGTTTATTGCATAGTGGTGAGCACTACTTTTTCCAACTGTGCTCATCCCCACCCTGAAATTCACATTTCAGGTTAAGCGAGGCGGGTGCAACGGCGGAGTTAAGCAAGTGGTGGTCGGCCTATGAGACTGATCCTATTATTGTTTATGCTTACGCATTTATGAATTTGGAATAATGTTGCTGTCATGAATTTCGGATTTTATGATTGAATAATGATAAGGAGATGCTCCTTAGAACTTATGAATATTATTGAAACCCAGTTTGGGTAATGACTTATGCTTTTGGAAAAACCCGTTTGGGAGTTAGTAATTATTGATGATTGATGATTGATGATTAATGATTGATATTGATATTGACAATTGATTTTCTATTGAGAAATTTGATTAGTGTTGAAGTTTAATTTGAAAATGAATAGCGCCTCATGTGTTTGAAAATAAATTTGAAAATTTATTCTGATTTTTAACAATAAAAGTGGGGCGTTACAAGATCTGCCATAGTGTTCGACCACTTCCTTTTAGTCTGTTATTGCTCGACCAGCGTAGTATTTCCGATATTAGGCCCGCACAACTGGCATAACAGAGTTGTTTATCCCGTAGGTATAATAATATCCCATATTAGGCGACATGAAAGTGGTGGGAGGCAGGGGACGGCGGATGAGCGGTGGTGAGCCGTGAATATGTGCGTGTGTGTGTGTTTGTCGATTTAGTGTGTGTGTGGGTGTGTGAAAGAGAGTGTAGGGTGGGATGGGGTGGGGTGGCTAATGGGTTGGTGTGGTTAGTTATAACTCATGTATTTAATGTGATGGGTGGGTGAAATTGGTTGGCAGATGCATTATTGTGAGAGGGACCCACCTATTTGGGTGTTGTGTAGAAAATTACAATATTACCCTTAGTGCGGGTGTAATTTTGACCTTTTTTTTAACCATGAGATCATCCGATCTAATGGCTACGATTCATTCTTATTTATTCACTGAGTACCATTCTNTTTTTTTTTTTAAATGTGAAGTCAATTTAATAGTCAAAGTGGATTAGCATTAAATTATTTCTATTAATAGAAAATCTTATCTCCCCTCAAAACAGGCATGCATTAAATGCTTTATATATGTCCCTGTAAATTTTTTAAATCGGTTGCAAAAAATCCGTGTAATCAAATTCAAAATTTGAAAAACATCAATGAACATAAATTTGTATAGGTATGTACGTGTAAAATATTGTTATATTTAAACTTAATCTATACATGTAAAAAAGATAAAATATAAGGAATATCCTATCTCCATGTAAAAAAATATTTTCTATATTTTTATAATCAATAGCATTTGATGGGTCTACTTCCAGATCTGGGGTAAACCGGTGGATTTGAGCTCAGATCTGCTTGAACCGCCTCTGAATCGTTGCTAGACCGCGAGATACCTGCAAAAACTCAACGCCGGAGATGTTTCCGGCGTAGAGCCTCCGACGCTCAAGTCAGTATGAGAGTGATGAAGGGATGCTGCGCAGCAGCTATGAGGGGAGTGTGGAATGAATGAGAGTTGAGATTTTAGGGTTACCTCATCTCCTTTATATAGGAATGAATACTTACTTGAAGTACCCAGAATGTCCAAGTCGGTGGGCCTAAAAGGACCAAAATGCCCCGGTCGATTCGTCTCCCCTTGCTGCTAAGTCATCACAAGATTCCTTTTTATCCTTTGGAGTATGTTGAGCCCTGAGTATGCCTTAAGTGTGATGAGCCATCATCACATCTTTGGTCTTCGAGGTAGACAGAGTCGACCTCGAGAGCTAGGAGGTCGACTTGTGATCATGTGAAGATTTGGAGGCTACGCTTGGTTAGTATTCTCAAGTGGAAGTCATCTTCAGAGGATCGTCTTAGTGAAGTCGACTGCTGGGAGTCGACTTAGAGTATCTGGATGCTCAGAAGTTACGCTCTTATTGTTCTTCTTATACAGATGTCGACTAATGGAAGTCGACAGACTGAGGTTGACTTGTGAGAGTCGACTAGATAGATTTCTTCCTCTTCTGGGTTGCTTATGTAAAGTCGACTTTAGGGAAGTCGATTTATGCATGTCGATGGGAATATATCGCTCTATAGACGGTTTGAGCGGTTACCCGATCGAGTTAAAGGCTTTAGAACCGGTAGATGATATTGTGGCTATATCATCTAATCCCCCCTCATAAATTACTCTAAGCAGTCGACTGCTTAAGAGTAAATTTGGTGGGGTATGGTTGTGTCGTCTTCCAAGGGTTAAGGTTCATTTGTTGAGTTATAAATACTCTCCCCTTTATTTTGTGAGTCACTTTCTTTCCCAATTCTCAAATCTTCCAGAATCCTCCGGCGATTAAAAAGGCTTTCGGCTCTCTTCGGCGTTCGATTTTCCGGTGACCATCCATCTTCTTCAGGGCTTCTTTCCATCGTGAATATGTGTAAGCTTTCTCGTTTATGATCTTTGCAAGTTATTTGTTGTGATTTTTTGGGTTTTTCTTTGGGTTATTTTTTGCTAATTTTCAACCCCACCTGGGTTTCTCTGGGTTAGGAAGCCTTAGGTGTTCTTCATGTTCATCCCTTTTTGTGTGATTCTTCGTGTTAAATCTTCTTCACTTGAGATTTTCTTTGGATTCTTTGTTTGTCCCTGTTTGCCACATTGGTTTTCAACATAGAAGTCGAGTTCTCCTGATTTAAGTCGTTTTAGGCTTAGCACCCGTCGATATGCACCTGTTTCTCGTCCTCATGATTAGGTTAAGTCGAGCATCATCACATGGCTCTACCTATTTCGGATCCATTTTCCCGTAGTTACCTTCCTATTTCTCTGGCTCGACTGGGGATGATCTCCTCGAATCGACTTGCCCCCCGTCGGTTGCGCTAACTTTCGCTTCATGTTAACTTCTCATCAACTGATCTTGACTTTCTCTCTTTCGTTCTTCTAGATTCTGACTCGGACTCTTCCCCTGACACGATTGAACGCTTGATTGACGAAGTTCCTCAATCGTCCGATTCTGTGCAAGTAGTCGGCTTCAAGCCTGCCGATCAATCACAAAATTCTCATTCAGATGTATCTTCCTTTGGCATCGATCAAGACGCTTATAGACAAACGTGGATGTCGGGTGTCTTGGCTGAAGACCCCGAGTCTTCTCGAGCTAGGGAGTCTCCTCGTCTCGACCTCATTCCCCGAGGTATTCCCCTTAGGATATCAGATTTTCCTGTATATAGAACAAGTCCTTCTTCTTTACCCATAATTGCGCCTCTTCTCGAGGTTCGAGATGTTGTTTCTATAGCATGTCCTTTAGCTAAGTTAGCTGTTTTAAATCCTTTTCGTTATGCCTCTGCAGCCGAGGTCGAGGGCTTTAGGGTGTACAGCGGTCTTGTAGTGCCCCATTTATTTGTGATTTATTATTATTATTATTATTATTATTATTATTATTATTATTATTATTATTATTATTATTATCATCATCATCATCATTGATTATTATTATTGTGATATTATTAATTATTGCTTGCCAAATTGTATGTCTAAATATTATATGTTTAATTGTCAATTAATTGCTAATTGTATATTTCGATTAGTAATATTATTATTTTAAAATAATGTGTATAAATTATAACCGAGTTATTATTTTGGGCTAAATCGAGCTCGAGAGTCGGCCCGAGACCCGCCCGCGCCTGCGGCCCTTTAAGCTTGTATTTGTTCGGCCCAAATTGTATAGTATCGGCCCAAACTTTGTATCTTTGGCCCAATATAATTTCTCTTAAGTCCATCTCCTTCAACCTAAAACAACGCCGCAGCCTTTGTCCATCTTTTTTCTCTCTCTCGATCAAAATAGCGTCGCAACTCTCAATCTCTTCTCTCGCCTAAATCCCTCGCGCAGCAGATAAGAAACCGATCGCCTGCGAGCTCTCCTCTCACCGCGCAACTTCTCCTCCTGTTGTGAGCCCTTTCCGGCGAACTTCCATAGCCGCTGCAATCCCAGCGACGAGAGCTCCCCCTCCGATAGGCTACTCAGCCGCGACCAACCTCCGCAAGCCCTCCTCCGGCGAGAAAGCCCTAGCCTTGCCGACGTGAAGGAACTCCGTGAGCTCTCCTCTCCTACGAACCAACCCGAAAACCCCCTGTCCGCGATTTTTTCCCCTCCACGAGCGCCACCGTGAACCTGCTCCCGTGAAGTTCCGGCCGCTGCTGCTCCGCCCCGTCGCGCGTCTCAGTCGCCGTGAACTAGCAAAGGCCGTCATCTTTCATTCACAACCCACCGGCAAGACCACCCCAGCAAGCAGTCCCGATGCGCAGAACCACCGCGAGCCGCTCCCGTTGCCGCCCTCATCCTCGGCGAGCAGCCTTGCAACTTCGGGCTCTCCTCCGCAAACGACGAGCCTCACCACAGCGGCGTCCTTCATCGCCGTGAACCGCTGTCCACGAGCCGCTGCTCCTCCGTGAGTCCACCGTCGAGCCGAGCGTGAGCCGTTTGAGCCCCGTTGTGCGCCCTCGTCAACCTCCCTCGTTCCGTTTTCGACCGCGTTCTGAGAACGGTAACGACGGCTTGAACCTTATGTATTTTTGTTTGATATGTGTTGATCGTATTTGCGTGTTCATATAATGTGTATTTTATGTGCACTTATGTAATATGATCATCATCGTTGTGTATGAATAATGTTGAACCGTGATTTAAATGAGTTATGTGTCGATCTCGTCGGTTCGTGCGAACTCGAATGAGATCATGTTAAAAGTGTTATGTTGTTGCGGATTAAGGGACTTAGGATTATTTCGAACACAATGGCACTGACCTTGTGTCGATTGGAGGTGTATATTTGCCGTTAGGATTTTTCGATGTTTATATTGGTTGTTCGGAATGAAAAATTCACTATAAATTGAGTACTAGTCCGATTGCCTTGAAATTTTAGGAGCAGCTGTTTTTGATGAATATGTAGCTACTGTAAAATGTTTGTGATTTTTGAAGGCCTGGAACCATTTATAAAAATTATTTTGATTTCTGTTCAATTTCTTGTAAAATGAAAAATTAATTGTGTAGTGCTCTTTTCTAGCCAATTTTCGAGTATATAATGTCTCAGGCATGAGTATATGTTGTATAAAAGTTTTATAATTTTTAGACTAGGTTTGGTAGGGTTAATGATTTAATTGGTGTTTCTGCCCGAATTTCTTTTAATTATAATAAATTTTTCTGAAGCTGAAAAATTCTGAAAATATTTGGAGGTGCTGATTATGTGATGTTTAACATGCTGTAAAAAGTTCAGAATTGTTAGAGTTCAGTTGCAATCAGTTTTGATATAATGTCGATATTTAGTTGAATGTTATTTTAATTTTATTAATTGATATACTGAGTGTTGAAGGCTAATAAATTTTTGTGTTACTGTTCACATGCTGTAGTATTTTAGATAAATTTTCATATCCTGAGTCGTCCATTATCATGTGCCTTTAATTTAAACTCGTTTTTGTAGAAAAACTTGTTTGAATTTTATAAAATTATGCATAAGGAGTTTGAAGCTGAAATTGGGTGATCATACTTAGAACTGGGATGTGAAATTTATGTAAAAGTTTCATAACCTCACTCATTGATTTGATACACCTTCTAATTCAAGTGTGAATTTGAGAAATTGTTTTTCTATATTGAAATTTGTTAAGTGTTGTTGACAAAAATGTGACATGTGTTTACTTGTGGCTCGTTTGTCTGTCTTTCACTTGCATTTATGTGAACTTGAATGTGTGGTTTGATCGAGTCTAAGTCCTAGTGTTCCCATATCCACAGAACTTCACGAACCACTTGGTCGACTCGAGTTCGGCTAAGTCAATTTGTGAATTTTCTACACAGGTCTAGATTAAAGTGTTGACTTTGGTATCTGGACTTAATGTAGGTGCCTATAGGTGTTGACCTTGCCTCATCTCGAGATTTGTGATTTGAACTATAGCTGCTACCAGGTGGGTACATTTGTGATGTATTCCATATTTATCGCACTTACTATTTCGTGTAATGTTTCTTTTGAAAATTTTTGTATGCATGAGAACTCTAGTCTAAGTGTCCCGAACGCTAGTTCCTTGATGAATGCGAAAGCAGTAGGAGGTCGCCTGCCCGTTGTATCCGGGAGGGACGCCCCATGCTGTTGTATCCGGAAGAGGAAAAACATCTCTACTGTCTCCTGGAAAGGATCCTACGAACCGTTGTACCCCGGGGGTGGGAAGGTTTCCAATTACAACCATGCCGTTGTATCCGGAAGGTTATTGTATGTACATAGGAGGTTTGCGATAGGGCTGGGTAGGGGGTTTAGGCTATGAATTCTATGCATACCGATACTGATACTGTTTACCGTGATACTGCTTTTAAAAAATAATTATACGGAATAATTGTGCGATAATGGTGAGCTTGTTGGTTGCTCACCCCCATTGTTTTCTGTCGTTGTCTCCTCTTCCTTTCTTTAGGTTGAGCTGAGTTGGTGGCGGTGGCATAAAGACGAGCGAGAGGATGGTCGTTGGTCAGATTATGTTATCGCTATTTTATGCTTCCGCCTGTTTATGATTTGCTGAACTGATACTTGACTTGATTTATTTTTCCCACTTGGATTTGGATATTTCATTATGTGCTTATATCCCTGCTTTGATTTTGTATACTGATTATGTTATATGCATGAACTTGTTACTTAATTATTTGCTTCAATACTTTGGATTAATTCTTGCTTCCGCTTTCGAATTATGTTTAAGTTTGGTTGAACCTTGTTTCATGCTAGACATATTTGAATGTTTTGAGACTTATGAATTTAAGGGATAATTTTATATCGTTAGTCCGAGCATGTGTAGGTTCTTTTGTTTGATGGATATGTTTATCTGATGTCATTAGCAAGTAGCGCCCGTTTCTCGTTAAATGTTTTTAATTTAAAATTTAAAAAAAAAATTGATTTTTATTAATTGATTCGATAAATTCCTTAAAATAAAACGGGTCGTTACAGTTTGGTATCAGAGCCAGTCTTGCTTTTCTGTAGACTGGTTCATTTGTGATTAAGTGTTTAATGACCATTGACGACTCGCTTCGTCTCGCCGCGCCAACTCAAGGTATGAGTTTTATTGTTTTGATTATTGTCGATAACGTGATTATGGTTTGTTCTTTTATGGGGGATTAGCAATTTACCCTCCGTTCATATGGACTTGAACTCTAGTGGTATAGAGTTAAGTTCCAACTTTAGAAATGTTTGTTGTGAGTTTTCGGGTTGGTGTTATCGAGTTAAGTTTGGATAGCAGTGCACTTGTTGTGAGTTTCTGTTTAGTACCATCGAGTGAGAATCATTCGTAAGCTATCTCGAAAGAGAAGGCTTAAGTAAAGGGAACAGACTAACGAAGAAGTCCCAGATGTGTGGATTATTCGGAAGTCTGTGACTATTAGGGCTAGAACTATTAGACGCGTGTAGAACCCGGTCAATGGGAACCGGGAGTGGAGTCTAAGTGTCGGTTTCATGTCGATGATCCGACCACTTGTGCATGTAGATTCGTGGGAATTGGGTTGATGGCTGATTTTCCCATTGTTATAATTTGTTCGTTATTATCCGTGTATTTCTCGTTAGTTTGCCTCGCAATTTTCTTCGTGGGTACTAGAACTCTGTTGTTGAGTTATTGATACCCTCTTCTTTTGTCATTTATGGCTGAGTTGTTATCGAATAAATTCGAGCCTTGACTTGTCATCCGAACCCTCGTTCCGTGACTGTCGTACTTTTTAAGAGTTGGGTTTGGAAAACCTCTTTTTGAAAACCTTTCATTGATGACTATTTTGATCACTGATTTTACCCCTTAAACTCGGTCGATAGGCTTTGAACTCTTCTGATGAGTTAAAGTTCTATCTCTTATGTTTCATCTTGAGCAAGAACCAAGTGATTATCGATTGTATGCTGGATGATGTGGCCAAAGTTCTTCGAGAGCGCGTCCAGTTTTGCTTTTTCTTCGATCTTATATGTGATCTGTTTTCATTGTTGTTTTTGCACCCTGAAACCCCGTCGTCCCTTGTTGTAATCTTCTTGTAAATTATTGATCAGCCTGTTGCCTTTCATGAGGAACATGAATTGCGTGTTTATCATTTTATTTTTATCGAGAATTGCGTCAGAAATCCGATTGTTGCATAGTCAGTTTTTCGTGTAAATCGCAGCAGTTGGAGTCTTTTATTTTCGCTATTTTTGGCATGCTTCTGGTAATCTGGGAACCTCGATGTCTTCATATGAATTGTAGTTTTGTCTCTTACGATTCAAACGGCGCAAGATTCATTTAGGGGATGCGTTCAAGATGCGAACTTCGTGCAATCAGATTTCTGGAAATTTGCAGCAAATATTACTATGCGGCTTGATCCATATATATATTTTTTTAAAACCCTTAAACCTACCGTTCACGTCTTTGCTACCTGAGTGCTATTCCTTTGTCCTTGATTGCTACATTTCACTTAGTAGTCAAGTTTGAATTGTATTTCGTGACCCATTTTTAATATTTGATTTTCTTTTCCTTGCATAGAATTTTGGGATGGAGTTGAGCATCGAATTTTAGTTTCTATTGATTCTTATCTGATATCGAATCGTGTGTAGTAACTTCGCTAAGTCGATGCGAAGGTCGACTTGAGAATACCTTAGTTTCGAGATAGACGGCGATCAATTTTGCTTTTGTGATCTATTTTAACTTTGAACCGAAGTGGCGTACGTGAGAATCATCGCATACCTGATCGGGAGGAGCCTCGACACCTTTCTGAGGATGTTTTGTTATAGGAGAATCTTTTAAGGAGGGTAGTCGAGCCAGATGTAAGCACATCGCCTTTTTGCAATCCTTTGGAAACTCTTGTTTTTTTTTTTTTTTTTTTTTTTTTGATTCGTTGGAGTTTCCACTTCAAGATTTGCAACCTGATATATTGATTAGGACGAGCAGTTTCGTTTTTCCGCTTGTCTGAATTGGTGATGTCATTTGGTCTGGTACTCCATTCATACCTGGATCGGCCTGTCGTGTTTTATTTTTATCGTTGATGACCCATTTCGAGACGCGATCGAGACAAATCAACCAAGGAGGCTTCGAGAGGAGATCCAGAAACGTGAAAATCTTAGCAGCGTAAAAATTAAGCTCGTTTAGGAATGTCGGCACGATTAGCTACTGGCGAGAGAGCTGACGTGACGGCCGTAACTGTTAGTCGGAAGAGTCATACGAGCTGATCATCTTCATTTTTCGGCAATGACAGCTGAGTTGGGATGATTTCTAGCTGAGGATGCCGATACTCGTCTTCCTTAGGAGATTCCTCCATAACTCTTATATATGTTATCCGCTTGAAGCTGTATGGTTCGGGGAAGAATGTGATGATTTGGAAGCCCTAAACCATCCGAGTTTGTCGATACCTAAATGCTGCGGGATTATGTCCTTGTTGAACCCTAATGTTTGTTGGTTTTGTGAAAATCTTTCCTTCTGGGTTACCTCAGATAGTGCGAGCCTTGAATTAGAGTAATTCTTCTCTGTTTCTCGAACCGAATGCCGACGCTGACTGGGTGTAGTCACGCGAAGTGGTGGTCGAGCACGCGAGCCTGTGCTGATAGACGTGAGGCAATGCAGGGCCGATCGTTGACTCGCACGAGAGCTGCAGCAACCATTGCAGGAGCTCCCCAAGCTAGTGTATGGCCGAAACCTTGACCTTGCAGCTGTTCTCCGAACAGATGTAGGCACACGTCCCAGCGCCCCGCTTATGCAGCGCCAGTGTGTATGACATCTCTCGGGTGACAGTGCATTAAACCTCAACTGGCCATGTCTTTTTAGATCGTTATAATGGGATCGTCGAGCATCCCTATTTGAGAGTCCGTTTCTGCGATAGAAGTTTATTTTCGAATATCTAGTCGACACTTCCTAAACCGCATACGAGCTGTTACACGTGTCATTAAGGAATGAGGCTTTGTCAGCGGTATCGAGCAGGACCGTGTGTTCTGAAGGTATTAGTTTTGAGCATGGTTTTTTGTCACCGTGACCCGGGCACAAGACTGAACTTGGCACCGCGTAGAAATCTAGATAGTTATGCGTTTAGGACATGCTGTCGAGACCCTGAGAGACTGGTTGGAGTCTGGTGTACTCGATGGGTGTGTCGTGTGGAATTTCTTACCATGGGAAGTACGCTTATAGCGATGGCTAATGAGCGACGATCTCGATGGTACCGTACGAAGTTCTGAGTACGGAAAGAGGTGTTGTACGCCTCGAATTCTGGGAAGAGAGGAAGTATCAGCGACGTTGTTGGTCCTTTTGGGGATTCTCGACCGAGACGGCGTCTTAGCCTGACGGTTGGCCCCATCACCGGAGCTTGCAAGAGTGCACGACCTGTTCAGTGCCTCGTGGAGAGGGGACATGTGCGTGACTCTAGGCACGAGGCGATCTTTGACGAGCTGCATGTGGGCAGAACCTTACCTTTGATGAGGAACCAATGACCTACTGGATTGACGAATCCATCAGGGAGAGTCCAGAAGGGGTACTCGCCAATGTCCAGCGGGGTAACCGTGGCTAGTGCGGTGTGACTTGGTAGAGTGGGAGGATTCGAACGGAGTATCCGAGTTTAGTGGTTTGAGCTTCTCTCTCGTGTCAATTGTCCTGTTGGGATGATTTTCTTTGATTTCCAGGGACAGAAATCGTTTAAGGAGGGTTGACTGTAGTGCCCCATTTATTTGTGGTTTATTATTATTATTATTATTATTATTATTATTATTATTATTATTATTATTATTATTATTATCATTAATTATTATTATTGTTATATTATTAATTATTGCTTGCCAAATTGAATGTCTAAATATTATATGTTTAATTGTCAATTAATTGCTAATTGTATATTTTGATTAGTAATATTATTATTTTAAAATAATGTGTATAAATTTTAACCGAGTTATTATTTTGGGCTAAATCGAGCTCGAGAGTCGGCCCGAGACCCGCCCGCGCCTGCGGCCCTTTAAGCTTGTATTTGTTCGGCCCAAATTGTATAGTATCGGCCCAAACTTTGTATCTTTGGCCTAATATAATTTCTCTTGAGTCCATCTCCTTCAACCTAAAACAACGCCGCAGCCTTTGTCCATCTTTTTTCTCTCTATCGATCAAAATCGCGTCGCAACTCTCAATCTCTTCTCTCGCCTAAATCCCTCGCGCAGCAGATAAGAAACCGATCGCCTGCGAGCTCTCCTCTCACCGCGCAACTTCTCCTCCTGTCGCGAGCCCTTTCCGGCGAACTTCCATAGCCGCTGCAATCCCAGCGACGAGAGCTCCCCCTCCGACAGGCTACTCAGCCGAGACCAACCTCCGCAAGCCCTCCTCCGGCGAGAAAGCCCTAGCCTTGCCAACGTGAAGGAACTCCGTGAGCTCTCCTCTTCTACGAACCAACCCGGCGACCCCCTATCCGCGAGTTTTTCCCCTCCGCGAGGGCCACCGTGAACCTGCTCCCGTGAAGTTCCGGCCGCCGCTGCTCCGCCCCGTCGCGCGTCTTAGTCGCCGTGAACCAGCAAAGGCCGTCATCTTTCATTCACAACCCACCACCAAGACCACCCCAGCAAGCAGTCCCGATGCGCAGCACCACCGCGAGCCGCTCACGTTGCGCCCTCATCCTCGGCGAGCAGCCCTGCAACTCCGGGCTCTTCTCCACAAACGACGAGCCTCACCACAGCGGCGTCCTTCATCGCCGTGAGCCGCTGTCCACGAGCCGCTGCTCTTCCGTGAGTCCACCGGCGAGCCGAGCGTGAGCCGTTTGAGCCCCGTTGTGCGCCCTCGTCAACCTCACTCGTTCCGTTTTCGAGCGTGTTTCCGAGAACGGTAACGACGGCTTGAACCTTATGTCTTTTTGTTTGATATGTGTTGATCGTATTTGCGTGTTCATATAATGTGTATTTTATGTGCACTTATGTAATATGATCATCATTGTTGTGTATGAATAATGTTGAACCGTGATTTAAATGAGTTATGTGTCGATCTCGTCGGTTCGTGCGAACTCGAACGAGATCACGTTAAAAGTCTTAAGTTTCTGCGGATTAAGGGACTTAGGATTATTTCGAACACAATGGCGCTGACCTTGTGTCGATTGGAGGTGTATATTTGCCGTTAGGATTTTTCGAAATTTATATTGGTTGTTCGGAATGAAAAATTCACTATAAATTGAATACTAGTCCGATTGCCTTACAATTTTAGGAGCAGCTGTTTTTGATGAATATGTAGCTACTGTAAAATTTTCGTGATTTTTGAAGGTCTGGAACTATTTTTAAAAATTATTTTGATTTCTGTTCAATTTCTTACAAAATGCATAATTAATTGTGTAGTGCTCTTTTCTGGCCAATTATCGAGTATGTGATGTCTCAGGCATGAGTATATGTTGTATAAAAGTTTTAGAATTTTTAGACTAGGTTTGATAGGGTTAATGATTTAATTAGTGTTTCTGCCAGAATTAGTTTTAATTATAATAAACTGTTCTGAAGTTGAAAAATTCTGAAACTTTTTGGAGGTGTTGACTATGTCATTTTTAACATGCTGTAAGAATTTTAAAATTTTTGGAGTTTAGTTGCAATCAGTTTTGATATAATTGTGATACTTAGTTGATGTTATTTTAATTTTATAAATTGATATACTAAGTGTTGAAGGCTAATAAATTTATGTGTTACTGTTCACATGCTGTAGTATTTTAGATAAAAATTTAATATCCTGATTCGTCCATTATCATGTGCCTTTCATTTAAACTCGTTTTTGTAGAAAAACTTGTTTGAATTTTATAAAATTATGCATAAGGAGTTTGAAGCTGAAATTGGGTGATCTTACTTAGAACTGGGATGTGAAATTTATGTAAAAGTTTCAGAACCTAACTCATTGATTTGATACACCTTCTAATTCAAGTGTGAATTTGAGAAATTATTTTTCTATATTGAATTTTGTTAAGTGTTGTTGACAAATGTGACATGTGTTTACTTGTGGCTCGTTTGTCTGTCTTTCACTTGTATTTATGTGAACTTGAATGTATGGTTTGATCGAGCCTAAGTCCTAGTGTTCCCATATCCACAGAACTTCACGAACCACTTGGTCGACTCGAGTTCGGCTAAGTCAATTTGTGAATTTTCTACATAGGTCTAGATTAAAGTGTTGACTTTAGTATCTGGACATAATATAGGTACCTAGAGGTGTTGACCTCGCCTCATCTCGAGATTTGTGATTTGAACTGTAGTTGCTACCAGGTGGGTACATTTGTGATGTATTCCATATTTATCGCACTTACTATTTCGTGTAATGTTTCTTTTGAAAATTTTTGTATGCATGAGAACTCTAGTCTAAGTGTCCCGAACGCTAGTGCCTTGATGAATGCGAAAGGGGAAAAACATCTCTGCTGTCTCCTGGAAAGGATCCTACGAACCGTTGTACCCGGGGGTGGGAAGGTTTCCAGTTATAGCAATGCCGTTGTATCCGCAGAAACCCGACGGTGGCTCGGGGTCGGGTGCGAAAGAGTCTCTCGACTGCCGTCAAGAAGTCGAAGGTTGTACTCCTGCCCTCGGGGAGTCAGAAAAAGGCTTCGGGCTCGTTTCCTCGGTAGCGAGCTCAAGACGCGATCGATGTCACCCTTGTCCCTGGTTCTCTCAAGCGCCAGAAGACCAAGGACAAGGGCAAGGCCGTCGAGCAAACTCCTCCTGGCCAGCTCGAGACAGTCACCCTCAAGAGGCCTTCCCGACTTTGGGATCACCCTCATCCTCACGAAATCGCTAAGTATTTCGACTCCATTATTCCTGCTGCCAATAAGGCCCGCGCCGACCGCGATCCCTACGACCGTGCTAGTCGTGCCCCCCTTTGCTTTTCCCAGGTAACTTTTTGATTTCAGTCGATTGTTTCTACTTGAGTTTTAACTTTCCTTGACTTTGCTCATTCATGGCTCTTTTCAGTTCATGGCATTTATTATGCCTTCTCTCCTCGAGGATACCAGCTCGCCTGACTCCAATGTTCGCTCTTTCAAAAAGAAGTATGAAGATCAGCTCCTCGAGCTCGAGAAGAAAGATGATGACCTCCTGGCCGCCAACGCTCTGATTGCCAAACTCAAGACCGAGAAAGCCGCCGCCCTCTCCAAAGTCGAACAACTTCAAGCTGACCTGGCGAAGGCGGCTGACGACGCCATGGTTGAGAGAGAGGCGGGGATCCTCGAGGGACGCAGGACCTTTCTCAAGTCACCCATGGGTTCTGTGTTCCTCGAGCACTATTGTCGAGAAACTGTGAATCTTTTTTGCAACTCCCCCGCCTTTCTCGACGCTCTGCTCTGCGACTCTCCAGTATTTCTACCATACGTTCGACGCGTGGGAAAAGGCCGTAGAGAAGACCAAGTGCGCGGGTAAGCTCGACCGTGAGGCGGTCAAGCAAACCCTTGCTTTCCCTGACGGCTAAAGGGGTGATGCGACTCTCCCCGCGGATCACCCATGGTGGGTCGGCCTCGAGGCGAGAGCAATCCGCAAGGCCGGGCTGGGTGGCCGGCTCGAAGTTTTCCCCTCTCCTTTGGCTGGTCTGACCGAACTAGTCGGGCCAAATGGAGCGGATCATGTGGGGTCCTCCGATGTCGAGGAGCGTGAGGAGCCGGTTGGAGAGGAAGAGGTTGAGGGGGCGGAGCAGGAGGGAGTTGCTGGTGATGGCGAGAAGCCAAGTGATGAGGCTGGTGATGATGATGCCGAGAGAATTCAAGCTATTGCTCCTGAAGATGATGACGAGGCAGAAAAGTCTGATGCTGAGTCTTAAAGTTCATTTTGTTTTTGAAAAAAGAAGAAGTTTTTATGGTTTGTGTCGTCTCGGCTTATTTTCGGTATATGTAAAGGCCGGGACGACTCGGAATGTAATGAATGTTTCTGTTTAATTTCATTATCCTTTGATGTTTGTATTGATGTCATACTTCTGCTGATTTTTAATCTTTTCGAGTCTATGTTATTCTCATTTCAAATTGTCACTTGTTATTTTCCGTATATCTTCTCCCCAACCCGTCCTGCAAGCTGGTCGAAGTCGAGCAACAATTTGAACAGCGTCGAAGCTGTGAAATGCAAGTTTTTCAACTCGTCTTCTCCCCAATCCGTCCTGCGAGCTAGTCGAGGTCGAGCAACGATTTGAACAGTGTCGAAGCTGTGAAACGCAAGTTTTTCAACTCGCCTTCTCCCCAACCCGTCCTGCGAGCTGGTCGAAGTCGAGCAACGATTTGAACAACGTCGAAGCTGTGAAACACAAGTTTTTCAACTCGTCTTCTCCCTAACCCGTCCTGCGA
>BKCP01004738.1:516148-527891 GCA_008636005.1 Striga asiatica | reverse complement strand
CNCAAGTTTTTCAACTCGTCTTCTCCCCAACCCGTCTTGCGAGGTGGTCGAAGTCGAGCAACGATTTGAACAGCGTCGAAGCTGTGAAATGCAAGTTTTTCAACTCGTCTTCTCCCCAACCCGTCCTGCGAGCTGGTCGAAGTCGAGCAACGATTTGAACAGCGTCGAAGCTGTGAAACGTAAGTTTTTCAACTCGTCTTCTCCCCAACCCGTCCTGCGAGCTGGTCGAAGTCAAGCAATGATTTGAACAGCGTCGAAGTTGTGAAACACAAGTTTTTCAACT
This sequence comes from Striga asiatica, assembly GCA_008636005.1. NCBI lineage: Eukaryota > Viridiplantae > Streptophyta > Magnoliopsida > Lamiales > Orobanchaceae > Striga > Striga asiatica. Next base: position 527,608 of record BKCP01004738.1, on the reverse strand, counting down.
CGTCTTCTCCCCAACCCGTCCTGCAAGCTGGTCGAAGTCGAGCAAAGATTTGAACAGCTTCGGAGCTATGAAACGCAAGTTTTTCAACTCGTCTTCTCCCCAACCTGTCGTGCAAGCTGGTCGAAGTCGAACAATGATTTAAACAGCTTCATAGCTGTCTCGAAGTTCGTGGTGTAGATGTTATTTAAGTCGGTTGTACGAGATTTTTCGCTCTAAGTGTGACCACTGTCTAATTGTGTTCATCGACATCATGAGTTAGTCGACTTAAATCTTTATAGTTGCGTTAGTCGACTTCGTAGTTGAAGACTTCGTATCCTGCTTGAGATCCCGCTCGAGAGTCTGCAACTTCATAGTTATGTAAGTCAACTTCGTAGTCGAAGGCTTCGTATCCTGCTCGAGATTCCGCTCGAGAGTGTACAACTTCGTAGCTGTGTAAGTTGACTCATAGTCTAAGGCTTCGTAGCCGTCTCGAGATTCTACTCGAGAGTTTACAACTTCGTAGTTGTGTATGTTGACTTCGTAGTCGAAGGCTTCGTAGCCGGCTCGAGATTCCACTCGACAGTTTACAACTTCGTAGTTGTGTAAGTCGACTTCGTAGTCGAAGGCTTCGTAGCCGTCTCGAGATTCCACTCGAGAGTTTACAACTTCGTAGTTGTGTGAGTCGACTTCATAGTCGAAGGCTTCGTAGCTTGCTCGAGATTCCGCTCGAGAGTTTACAACTTCGTAGTTGTGTTAGGCGACTTCGTAGTCGAAGGCTTCATAGCCTGCTCGAGATTCCGCTCAAGAGTGTACAACTTCGAAGTTGTGTCAGTCGACTTCGTAGTCGAAGGCTTCATAGCCTGCTCGAGATTCCACTCGAGAGTGTACAACTTCGTAATTGTGTAAGTCGACTTCGTAGTCGAAGGTTTCATAGCTTGCTCAAGATTCCGCTCGAGAGTGTACAACTTCAAAGTTGTGTCAGTCGACTTCGTAGTCGAAGGCTTCGTAGCCTACTCGGGATTCCACTCGAGAGTGTACAACTTCGTAGTTGTGTAAGTCGACTTCGTAGTCGAAGGCTTCATAGCCTTCTCGAGAGTTTTCAACTTCGTAGTTGTGTGTGTCGACTTCGCAGTCGAAGGCTTCGTAGCCTGCTCGAGATTCCACTCGAGAGTTTACAACTTCGTAGTTGTGTGAGTCGACTTCGTAGTCGAAGGCTTCGTAGCCTGCTCGAGATTCCGCTCGAGAGTTTACAACTTCGTAGTTGTGTTAGGCGACTTCATAGTCGAAGGCTTCGTAGCCTGCTCGAGATTCCGCTGAGAGTGTACAACTTCGAAGTTGTGTCAGTCGACTTCGTAGTTGAAGGCTTCGTAGCCTGCTCGAGATTCCACTCGAGAGTGTACAACTTCGTAGTTGTGTAAGTCGACTTCGTAGTCGAAGGCTTCATAGCTTGCTCGAGATTCCGCTCGAGAGTGTACAACTTCGAAGTTGTGTCAGTCGACTTCGTAGTTGAAGGCTTCGTGTAATAGCCCAGTTCTGTATTAATAAAATGACAGTTTTTAGTTCCCAGTTGAACTATTTCTTTTTATTAATACTGTTCGTCTTGAGTTTCGAGCCCAGTTATCAGCTATTAAATCCCAGCTATTAATTCCGGTCCATTTATTTTATCAATGGATTTTATTCAGTTGGAATTAATTATTTTAGTTGACGAATAATCGAAATCGAGTATGTTTCGATATATCGTCCAAGTTAAGCCATGTCCAGAACCAAGTTGTTCGGTCGCGAGTATCGCGCCTAGTTCGCGCCAAGCCAATTCTCGAGCCCTAGTAGTCTCGAGTCTTGTTCAAGCCCTAGTCGCTTGTAGCCTTACTTAGAATATTTTTCTAAGTATGAGTCGATCATTCTATCGAGCCTCGGTCAAGTCACTCGGTCACGAGGAACCCCGCACCAAGCTCGTGCAAGGGTTCAAGTTCCCGCGCCCAAGTGCCGCGCCCATTTTTTTTGCCGAGTGTTGGCCCAAGTCATGGCCAGAGTTTCCCTAAGATTTTTCCTTAGTATGATAGCTTCTTATCCAGCCCTAAGTATGTGGCATTCTCGGCCCAAGAGTTGGCCTCGTCCTCAGCCCGCGCGCGCAAGAGCCGCAGCCCAAGTAGTGCCGCGCGCGAGGCCCAGCGTCTCACCTTGGGGAGCACCCGTCCTATTCGTCAAGAAGAAAGACGGATCCATGAGAATGTGCATCGATTATCGGGATCTCAACTGATTAATGGTGAAGAATAAGTATCCGCTCCCCAGGATAGACGACTTGTTTGACCAGCTGAGAGAAGCTCGCATATTTTCCAAGATCGATTTACGCTCAGGCTATCATCAGCTGAAAATTAAGGAGTCCGATGTAGCCAAGACTGCTTTCCGGACGAGATATGGACACTACAAGTTCGTGGTAATGCCTTTTAGTCTGAGCAATGCACCAACAGTGTTCATGGACTTGATGAATCAGGTGTTCCATCAGTATTTAGACCGATTTGTTATCGTCTTTATTGATGACATTTTGGTCTACTCCAGGAGTTTGAAGGAGCATGAGCAGCATCTGAGGGTTGTTCTCGAGACCCTTAGGCGAGAAAAGTAGTACGCCAAGTTCTCCAAGTGTGATTTTGGCTGAAGCGAGTGGCATTTTTAGGCCACATCATCACCGAGAGAGGCATTGAGGTTGATCCGGCGAAGATTGTCGCCGTTCGGAACTGGTCAGCACCCAGAAGTCCCACCGAGGTTCGCAGTTTTCTCGGTCTAGCAGGGTACTATCGCAGATTTATCAAGGGATTTTCGAAGATTGCCCTCCCCTTGTCCAAGTTGACGAGGAAATCTGTGAAGTTTGAGTGGACGAGTCGTTGTGAGGAGAGCTTTTAGGAGCTCAAGAAGAGGCTTACGACGGCTCTAATACTGACTATTCCGGATCCTACTTGAGGTTTCACCATCTATAGTGACGCCTCGAAGCAGGTTCTTGGGTGTGTGCTGATGCAAGATGGCCAAGTCGTTGCGTATGCTTCACGCCCGTTGAAGCCCCATGAGCAGAATTACCCTACGCACGACCTAAAGTTGGCAGCGATTGTGCATGCACTCAAGATTTGGCGCCATTATCTGTATGGTGGTCGATGCGAGATCTTTACCGATCACAAAAGTTTGCAGTATATCTTCACACAGAAGGAGCTCAACATGCGCCAGAGGCGATGGTTGGATCTTGTGAAAGATTATGACTGCACCATACAGTACCATTCGGGGAAGGCGAACGTGGTAGCAGACGCCCTAAGCCAAAAGGTGAGGGGTGAGTCAGTCTGTTCTATCACCGCTCAGTGCCAGCTTATCTGAGAGTTTGTCAGGATGCAGATTCAGGTCGTCGACTCACTTCCTAAGGAGATTTCGAGGAGTGTTAGCTCGATGTGAGTTCAGCCCATGCTGAGAGATAGAATCCGGCGGGAACAATCCTGCGATCAGTTCATTCGCACTTTAGATGCGAAGGTTCACGCCGGAGGCATAGAGGGCTTTTATCGAGGCACAGATGGAACCTTGGAGTTCAGAGGTCGCATTGTCGTGCCAAAAGTCGGGACGTTACGCAAGGAAATCCTGACTGAGGCCCACAGTGCGCCATACTTAGCCCACCCTGGGAGTACCAAGATGTACACGACCTGAAAAGGTCGTTCTGGTGGCGAGGAATGAAGAGAGATGTAGCAGACTTCATGAAGAAGTGTTTGGTCTGTCAGCAAGTTAAGGCCGAGCACAAGAGTCCCATAGGTCTGCTACAGCCACTTGAGATTCCCAGCTGGAAGTGGGAAGAGGTTACCATGGACTTCGTCATGGGACTACCTAAGTCGTTCGAGCATCATGACGCGATTTGGGTAGTGGTAGACAGGCTGATGAAAGTCGCACATTTCATGCCTGTGACGATGACCATGTCGATGGATCAGTTAGCAGAGATATATACCCGTGGTGTTATCCGACTCCATGGAGTTCCCGTTATGATCATATCCGATCAAGATCCCAAATTCACCATGCCGATTCTGGAAGAGTTTGCATGAGGCAATGGGCACCCAGTTAAAGTTCAGTTCGGCTTACCATCCAGAGACGGACGGCCAGTCCGAGAAGACGATCCAGACACTCGAGGATATGCTCCGAGCCTTGATTCTGGACAGAGATGCTAAGTGGGAGAAGTGGCTGCCACTTGTTGAGTTCGCCTATAACAACAGTTATCAGGCGTCTATTCAGATGGCTCCCTACGAAGCACTTTATGGCCGCAAGTGTCGGTTGTCCCTTTATGGTGATGACGTCGAAGAGAGACGAGTACTCGGTCCGAAGTTGATCGAGGAGATAGTTGAGTAGGTAGCCTGGATCAGAGAGAGGCTCAAGACAGCCCAGAGTCAGCAAAAGTCCTCAGCCGACAGCATAGACGAGAGATGCATTTTGAGCCCGGAGATCATGTATTCCTGAAGGTTCGACTGATGAGAGGTGTCGTTCGCTTCGGGAAGAGAGGGAAGTTGCATCCTCGCTATATAGGCTCGTTCGAGATTTTCGAGCGAGTGGGCGAAATCGCCTATCGATTATCTATGCCTCCTGAGTTAGCTGGCGTGCATAACGTGTTCCACGTTTCGATGCTACGCCCATACGTGTGCGATCCCGAGCATGTGCTTCAGCACAGCGAGATTCAGCTTCAGCCAGATTTGACTTACGAGGAGCAGCCGGTAGCAGTTCTGGATCGAAAGGTCCTTCGGCTCAGGAACCGAGACGTTTCCCTCGTTCGTATCAGATGGAATCGCCACGGAGATTCAGATGCCACTTGGGAGCGCGAGGCAGACATCAGAGCTCGTTTCCCAGATTTTCAGTTCTGATTGTATCTAGTTGTTTGTATTTTCCCCAGTTTTAGCATTTCCGAGGATGAAAATATTTTAAGGGGGATAGATTGTAATAGCCCAGTTCTATATTAATAAAATGACAGTTTTTAGTTCCCAGTTGAACTATTTCTTTTTATTAATACTGCTCGTCTTGAGTTCCGAGCCCAGTTATCAGCTATTCAATCCCAGTTATTAATTCCGGTCCATTTATTTTATCAATGGATTTTATTCAGTCGGAATTAATTATTTCAGTTGACGAATAATCGAAACCGAGTATGTTTCGATAAATCGTCCAAGTTAAGCCGTGTCCGGAACTGAGTTGTTCGGTCGCGAGTATCGCGCCTAGTTCGCGCCAAGCCAATTCTCGAGCCCTAGTAGTCTCGAGTCTTGTTCAAGCCCTAGTTGCTTGTAACCTTACTTAGAATATTTTTCTAAGTATGAGTCGATCATTCTATCGAGCCTCGATCAAGTCACTCGGTCACGAGGAACCCCGCACCAAGCTCGTGCAAGGGTTCAAGTTCCCGCGCCCAAGTGTCGCGCCCATTTCCTTTACCGAGTGTTGGCCCAAGTTATGGCCAGAGTTTCCCTAAGATTTTTCCTTAGTATGATAGCTTCTTATCCAGCCCTAAGTATGTGGCATTCTCGGCCCAAGAGTTGGCCTCGTCCTTAGCCCGCGCGAGCAAGAGCCACAACCCAAGTAGTGTCGCGTGCGAGGCCCAACGCAGCCCATGTCCGAGTGGCTTCTTGGCCCAATGCTTGATAATTCTCCAGCCCAATCCTAATTATGCCTAAGATGGATTAAGGAAGTCCAAGATTCCTTGGTATTTTTTTATGATGAGTGGAGTTGGTCATGTGCATATTATAATGTTTGTGGTTTGGATATGTCCCACACTTCCTTGGGACCGACCAGAGCATCTTCTCCACCCAACATGGACTGCATGAACCCAGGATTCTCCTCAAAAATCTGTGCATTACCTGCCCCAAGGCTCCTCCATGTCGCGTCAAAGTCCACCCATCAACCCCATGCGCATGTGGACTTTGTGCCTTGTCCCCTTGAGCACCTTGTATCCTCCGCCCCTCTCTCCATATAAGGGACTTATCTAAGCTGTGTTGAGGCCATTTGACACTTAGAGAGTTCTTCATATATTGAGGGAGAAGTGAGAAAAACCGAGAGCTTGCTCATACCTTTAGCGCGCGCGAGTGTGACCCGAGGAGGAGGAGAGCTCGTGTTCAACTTGGTCCAGCAGAATTCTCTCGAGCCTTATGATCATCCAAGTACTTGTTGGATTTTTATAAGTCTCTAGAGTTCATTCCTTCAGCCATTTTAGCTCCAAGCCGAGCCTAAGGACCCTTCACCGCGGGTGAGCCCTAGAAGGCCATTCTTGCACAAATTCGTGTTCGAGCAAGGTAAGCTCTTACCTATCATTGTTCCCAGCTTATTCATGATAAAATAGGAATTATCATGTTGAAAAATGATGCCATGCATGTTCATATGATGGAGTTCCAATTTTTTTAACAATTGAGCCCTAATTTCGTAAGTTTATGTACATACATGATATGGCCGAGTTTGATGGCTTAAAATCCTCAAAAATCATGAGTATGACATGGTTAAAAGATTAGCATGCTTTGAGTTCATTTCTTCGGTCAATATGTTAAGTGAAATTGAGCCATTTTCACCTCCGAACCTAAGTCTATGTACATGCATGTTATAGTCAATGTCTTAGCCTCAATAGCATTGATTTTTTATGTATATAATTCGGCCCTAAGTCATTTTTCATGTTGTGCATGTTCATTTTCGTGCCCTAGTGTGGCCTCGTGCCTAATCTTTCCTATAAGTCCATCTCCAAATCCAACCGAGGTCCTTCAGTGACTTTTGGCATTTTTGAGTGTATTATGTCATTTTATGTTGGGTTGGTTCAGTAGTCACCGGAATAGTGGCCGGAAGTTTGGCAAAGGACCGGCTAGGGTCACCAGCCGCGCCAGTCGCACGTGCCGTGCCCGTGCCGCGTCATAGAGGCCAGGCAGTGCCTCTGCCCGAGTGTTCAGTGACGTGCCTTAGTGAACCCGACTCATGTTTAGAGGCCTCGGGGCGTGCCCAGCAGCACGCACGAGCAGTCAGTTGGCCCGGGACGTGCCCAACTGCACGCCCGTGTGCCCAGGGTCGCCCGACAGCACCCTGGCAGCCTTAGCCGTGCCCGATCCGCGCGAGTAGTGCCTGGCCGTGTCAGTCCTCGTGCCAGATGCACTCGGGTCGTGCCAGCCGCACGCCCAGTGCCCAGTCAGCCCGGGTACGTGTCAGTCCCGCGTCCCTCGTGTTCGGTCGTGCCCAGCAGCGCGCTAACACTCCCAGTGACTCTTGGTCGTGCCCAGCAGCACCTAGTGGCACCAGTCGTGCCAGGGCCCGTGTCAGCAGCACAGCCCGCGCCTAGTACTGAGGCCCGGTCGCACCCAGCCCGTGCCCCACGCCGTGCCATAGCCCCAGCAGGCCCGGCACGAGACCGAACCCGGCTAGTCCAAGCAGCCCGTGACCACCCGGTCCAGTGTGAACCGGTGGTCCAACCCGGTCAGGTCCAGCCCGACCCGATTCAGCCAGTTAGCGAACTGGCCGATTTAGCCGGCGGTTCGAGTCCGTTTTGGTTCGAGTATTTCGGTCCGAGTCTTATTCTGAAATCTAAGTATTTTTTCGAGCCAAACCAGATCAGTTGAGCATAGTACTTAGTATATTTGTTTTCTTACCCTTTTTCAAAGCAGATCATGTGGGGACCCAGTCTGGGTTATACATTGAGTTTAATAGTCGATATCACGTTCAGATATGTATATGAGTTTTATCCACTTGGGGTTAAGGCCAAGTTTGCTTTCCCTAAGTTCTGGTGGTGGCCCAGTTTGCCCTAGTTATACCATCAGAGTGTGCACACGGTTACCGGCCAGAGTGTTCCGGGAGTTACCGGCCAGAGAGTTCCGGGAGTTTCAGTTTACTTATATATACCGGTTCTGTGATATCATTATTATTATTGCTTTTTACTTTAGAATGGGTTTTTATGGAGTACAAGTGGACCGTACTCACCCCTACTTTATATTTTCAGATGACAGGGTCGGCGGGCAGGCGTGAGACGAGCTGTGGTAGTGGTGGTCGTGGGTTCCGCACGAAAGCTGTTTCCAGGACATTTGTTATCGTTTTGTATAACTAATTAATTTCACGCACTTTTAGACTTCCGCTATGTTTGCGTTCATTTTCGAACATGCATGACGTTAACTTTAGACTTAAATAATTTTACCCGGTTCGCCAGTACGAACGGGTCCAGACTAATATGCATGATTCGATAAAATATGAATCTGATTTCTTTAAGTCTAAACCAGTCTTTAGACCTAGGTTAAAGAAACGGGTTTTTAAGCAGAAAAGTCCTTAGCAGCATCCCGAGATAGTTTGCAAATGATTTCAAAAAAATTTATAAGCGTTTACGAAAGTGTTAAAGTTTGCGAAAAATTGGCCCTAAGTAGCAGGGTGTTGCACTTTGTAGCCTGCTCGAGATTCCACTCGAAAGAGTATAACTTCGTAGTTGTGTAGGTCGACTTCGTAATCGAAGGCTTCGTAGCCTTCTCGAGATTCCACTCGAGAGTTTACAACTTCGCAGTTGTGTGAGTCGACTTCGTAGTTGAAGGCTTCGTAGCCTGCCCGAGATTCCACTCGAGAGTTTACAACTTCGTAGTTGTGTGAGTCGATTCGTAGTCGAAAGCTGCGTAGCCTGCTCGAGATTCTGCTCGAGAGTTTACAACTTCGTAGTTATGTAAGTCGACTTTGTAGTCGAAGGCTTCATAGCCTGCTCGAGATTTCACTCGAGAATTTACAACTTCGTAGTTGTGTTAGTTGATTTCATAATCATTGGAGAGTTAGTCGGCTTCATAGCCGTTTTGAAAAATTCAATTTTTCATGCAATCATAATAAAGTCGACGCATAAATATAAGAAACATAATTGAAGCATAAACTTTAAGATTCATTTCATCATTGAATTCAGTTCAAACATCGCTCAATACAAAAAGTAGTTTGAGACATTGCCTTAAGCGTAAAAGCGTTTGAGATGGATCACGTGCCAGGATCGCAGAAGTTGTCGACCTTCTCCGTCCTCGAGTTCGTATGCGCCCCTCTCGAGCACCTTAGTGATGGTATAGGGCCCTTCCCAATTAGCTTCGAGTTTACCGACATGTTTGAGAGCGTCGGCTCGCTTGAGGACGAGATCCCCTATTTGAAAACGTCTGGTTCGGACCTTCTTGTTGAAGGCTGCTCGCATCTTCTGTTTGTATTCGACGGATCACACCCAGGCTTCCTCTCGGCCTTCTTCAATTAGGTCGAGAGCCTCTTTGATCATCTCTTCGTTTTTCTTTTCCTCGTAGAACGTCGATCTATGGGAGTTCAGGCCGACTTCTATTGGCAGTAGTGCATCCATCCCATAAACCATGTGAAATGGGGATTGTCCCGTCAAGCTTCTAGGAGTCGTCCTATAAACCCATAGGACTGTCGTCAACTCATCAACCCAGGCTCCCGACGTTTTCTCCAGTCTTTTCTTCAACCCTTGGAGGATAGTTCGATTGGTTACCTCAACTTGCCCGTTTGCTTGTGGATGTGCGACTGATGCAAATCGCTGCTTAATTCCCAAGTCAAGGCACCATGCTTGGATCCGTTTTCCTTGAAACTGCGTCTCGTTGTCCGAGATTAACACCTTTGGAATTCCAAATCGACAGCAGATATTGTTGAACAAGAATTGTATCATCTTCTCTTCAGTAATCCGAGCTAAAGGTTCCGCCTCGACCCATTTGCTAAAATAGTTGACTGTGACTACTAGAAATTTTCTTTGTCCCGTCCCCATCGGTAATGGGCCCACCAAATCGATTCCACATTGTGCAAAGGGAAATGGGGAGCTGATTGTCGTCATGTATTCAGCTGGAATATGGGTGACTTGGCCGTGTCGCTGGCATTTATCACATTCTCGGACAAGTTTTTTCGCCATCATCCGCATCTTAGGCCAGTAATATCCTGCTCGCAGCGCCTTACCCGTTTTGGGCTCGAGATCTTAAATGTGCTCCGCAACATCCTTCATGGATTTCTCTTAGGACATGAGTTCCTTCTTCTTCGGAAACACACCGCAAATGAGGCCCGACTAGCGACATCTTGTATAGGATCCCGTCGACTTTGAAATACTTGCTTAAGTATCGAGCCATCTTTTTCGCTTCTTGCTTGTCTCCTGTAGGGACTCGACCCTGCAAGAGTTCACGAATCGACTTCTTCCAGTCATTCCTCTCGTCAACTTCCATCGCTTCACTTAGAACACTCCCTTCAAGGTGCATTGTAGTGATATGATTTCCCACCCTTCCTTCGTTCGAGCTTGCAATCCTTGCGTGTCAGTCGGCTCGTTTGTTTTCTTCTCGCGGGATTTGTGTCAATCCAAACTTCTCCAGGCCTTGTATGAGGCTTTGAATCTCCTCGACATACTTCATCATTCTATCTTCCTTAATTTCACAATTTCCCAGCACTTGCCTGACGACGAGTTGTGAGTCGGAATGTGCTGCGATCTCCGTTGCTCCCCCACCGACTGCTAGCTGAATCCCTTTGATAAGTGCTTCGTATTCGGCTTCATTGTTTGAGGCTTTGAACCTCATTCTAATGGCAAAGTCGAGCTGTTCACCTTCGGGGGATACAAGGATGATTCCCAAACCGGATCCCTTGGCTGCAGAGGACCCGTCGACATGCATAATCCATTTTCTTTCCTCTTCTTTGGTGCCTTATTGAAAGAAATCAGCTAAAGCCTGGGCTTTAATAGCCTGCCTAGGCTCGTACCTGATAGAATATTCACTCAGCTCGACTGCCCACTTCACGAGTCGACTCGAGACAGTAGGTCGACCCAATATTTCACCTAATTGGAAGTTTGTTCTCACCATTATCGTATGATTCAGAAAATAAGGCCTCAATTTTCTAGCCGTTATAACCAGTGTCAGGGCGGCTTTCTCGACTTCGGGGTACCTCGCCTCCGCCCCTTGGAGTACTCGACTTGTACAGTAGATCGGTTGTTGGGAACTTCCATCCTCCCGCAGCATTACTGAACTCAAAGCGAACTCTCCTACCGAGATGTACAGTATGAATTCGTCACCTGGTTCTGGTTTGGTTCAACAAGAGCAGCTCGCTAAGAAATTCCTTCAATTTTTCAAAGGCCATCTGCGCCTCGTCACTCCATTTGAAAACTGTCTGTCTTCTTTTTGAGTAATTTGAAGAAAGGGAAACTCCTCTCGGCTGCTCGAGCAATGAATCTGCCTAAGCCTGCGATCCTCCCCGTCAACACTTGTACTTGTCTGATGTTTCGTGGTGGAGTCATGTCGAGTATGGCCTTCACCTTGTCTTGGTTCACTTCAATTCCTTTTTATACATATCCGGTCACATATGTGTCCGATATTTTGGAACAAATATCTGTTTAATTTCAATATATTCCTTAATCAAAATAATTAGTTGGCCGAAATGAAACTAAGGTTTTGTTTTTTTGGAAATATTTAATCATTATAGAAACAAATTTCTGTATTAGAAAAAATGAAGTTAATTGCTTAATTAAAAAAATTAAAATCC
>BKCP01004738.1:504062-516139 GCA_008636005.1 Striga asiatica | reverse complement strand
AAAAGAAAAAATCCTATTTCACTTGCTGGAGTCCGAATAGTTTTTGTATTCTTTTTGGTGACTTGAATTCACAATAAGAAATTACATGGGTGGTAATGTCTACAAAAAATAATTACTTTTTTTGTTTAATACAATAAATCAACACAGAATCAGAATCAAACATATTGACAGATTTACATAATCTTTAAACCTTCCCTCCATATGGCAACTTATGGATAATCCTTTGAAGATTCATCATTTATTGAAATTGAAGAATCCGAATCAAATAAATTGGGAGGTTTAAAAAACGTGTGATTTCCATATAAACATCAATTTGACCTAAAATAAAATAAATTTGAAATATAAACATATATAAAAAAGAATTGACAAATCAATATCTATCCTCCAATATTTTAAATCTATATCTCCAGTAATATAAAAAAGTTGTTGGAAAAGTACTTTTATAGTAAGTTTGACTAAGAAAATAAATGGTTTGACTTAGTATTTGTGGGAATTTCGTAAAAAACACATGTTAATCTTTAGTAATCAAATTTAATTGAGATATTTCAACAAAATTGGAGATTCTTATTGTAATGCCCCGTTAATTTATGAATAATTATGGGATTATTAATATTATTATTTATTTTATTTTATCCGGATTTATTTTATTCGAGCCCGATTTTTAATTTCGATTGTGATTATGTGCTCGTCATTGCTTAACTGTTTTATTAATTAAATTGTCGATCGAGCCGAATCAAGCTATATTTTAATTTTTCGAGCGAATCTGGAGTCTGATTAATTATCTCAATTGGATTAATTCCTATCGGCTCAAATTTAAGTTATCTGATTTCAACCCTATGATTAAATCCTTCGGCCGTGGGACTTAGTTTTGTTTTGGCCCAACTCATCAATTTATTTTCCTTGGCCCAATTGAGGTTAATCTTTTGACCCTTTAGAAAGCCTGCTGCTCCTTTCATCGTATAGCGACCAAGTCCATGCTATCTGCTCATTCAAATTTTCAGAGCGAGTCTCACGGAGATTTCTTCTCCAACAGATGCACGACCTTCCTCCTCATCCATCGTCTATATACATGCTCTGAGGATATCTTCATTTTTAAAAATCACACGTATCATCCTCTCAAGAAAACTCTCCTCTCCCTTCGTCACTCTCCTCCTCGCTGCTCCATCAAACTCACCTCCGGCCATCATCATATTCATCCTCACCTTGCCACGAGCAGCAGCCGCTACACCTTTTTCGGCGAGTGTTGTCGGCGTGAAGTTTATCGACCACCCGCTGCCCCCATCTCTCTCGCAAAACCCCTCTCGATGTGAACCAGCAGAAGCCGCCGGCGAATTCTCCTTCCCATGAGCAACCAGCGACGACCACCTTCCCGGCAACCTCGTTCACCCCTGCTCCTCCGCAAGCCGTCGTCCTCAGTCCCGACCTATGGCGAGCCCTCCACCGCGACCAGCAATGACCGGCGACCACCGTCGGTTCCTTTTTCTGAGTTTCGTTCGCGAGCAGCCCCGTGCCTGTTCGTCGAGGACTTGCCGTTCAAGTCTTTCCGAGTTCCGTTCGTTCGACCCGTCTCTCCGATTTTCTGAAGACGGGTAATCTTTTCGGAACCTTTTTGTTAATTGTTGTTCGGATTTAATAGTGTCCGGTATCTCGAGTGTCGTTAATTGAAGTCGTTATATATCGGTTCGTATTTTTCGTGAATCGTGATATTAACCGGGTGTTGATAACTCTCGTCTTTTACAAATCGAGTATCATGTAGTTGCCGTGATAAACCATATTTTGTTCGTTTATTGCTGTTAAGAATGTAAGAATATTTATCCGATTTAATCATACATCGGTGCAACAGAATGACCGAGATTACATACCTCCAGCCATTGCTTATGTATGTTTGACTTACTTGAAGAACTTGTAGAAGACAAGGGTGAAGGCTTCGGCACGTTCACTAATTTATTCGGTTAGGATCTTCTAGGCTCTTTCACTTTATCTTTAGATGGTGTAAGATTCAGTAGCCATAAAGTGATGAGCCTAGGGACCTTTTAAAACCGACGGTACCCTTTGGTAGAAAGGTACCTTTTGATAGATACCATGTGGTGAAATGGTGTGATGTCTAATTATTAGTTCTATCCATCACAAAATTAATATCAACCATCCAAACTGTATGGATTAAGGAGATTAACAGTATTTGTACTCCTTACAAAGTAGAAACATGTGGACCACTTTAAATTATCTTGTTTATACATTATACAGGATAATTGAGAAAATCTCCCACTTGGTCCGTATGTTGCTATATCCAAAACCATAGAATACAAAGAACACAAATCATGGCGATATGTCCTCTAAAATCGAGTAGTATCTTCTATGTATTACAATGCACTTTGATCCATAAAGACTGCCTTTTAACTTAATGAATAAACCCAACATATATTCTAGGTCCAAACATAAATGATAATTCTCAAGATAAATCGTGGTCGAGCTTAGAACATTCGTTATATGTGTTCATTGTTATTTCATGTGAAATCGCGTGTTCGCTGTTTCTGTTGTGCCTCCGTTTAAGATATCAGAGACCGGTTATTTGAAGTTGCTACCTTTTTATTAAATGTAGTATGTTCGGTTGTCTGCATCTGGGCATTGGAATTTCGTAATTCTGAGCTATATCGAATAAGTTATGATTTTGTACGAGAATACTGCGCCTCCAGATTTTCCTGTTACCCAACAGCATGTGTGTAATTAATGTGTGAACTGTTTATCGTGTTGTAATGTGATCGTATGAACTTATGCGCTTCATGAAAGTTATAGGTCTGTTTTTTATATTTCCAATGAGATAAATTTCATAATGATATGTGCTCTGTAGCTCGAGTTGTGTTCTTATGAAGGTAGACATGCATGAGATAGAGTTTTGTACCTAGACAGAAATCTGATGTTGATTGTTAACTGGTTTTACATTATTTAATGACCTTATATGCTTCTGTGATCTAAATGAACGTTGTAGAGGCATGCTTTAGGTTTAATTTGAGACTCGAACCATGTCATTTGGAGGTCTGTAGCTCGATCTAGATGATAAACTCTGAAGTGCTGTCTATATCACATGTTAGTCTCTGGCAGGTTTGCTGAATCAAATGTTTTGTGATTAAACTCGTTGATAATGTGATTATTTGCCACTGTGATCTTCAGAAACGTTGTATACATTTGCGTTATCCATCATGTGGTTTTTTAATCTCATTGAAAGCATTCCTGTAGCTCCAGTTAGCTAACATTTACTGAAGTCTGGTCAGTTGCATATTCCCAGTTTTGGACTGTAACTCTATTTTGAGTGTTTGCTGATTTATCATCTGTTAAATGACCTTATTTGTTTTTGGTGTCTTCATAAGAATTGTAGATGAATGTCTTAGGATTCCAATTCAACTTGAACCATGTTCATATGAGTTGTGTGCTGAGAATTATGTCGGTTTTAAAAACTTTGCCCAGGTTAAGTTTTGAAAAACTTATGTGATATTTTCGGAAATGGGATTTCCTTGATTAAATTCATGATTAAATGCTTATGTGAACTTAGTTGGACTAAATGATTGTTGATTAGTCGTTTATGGGTGGAATAGTCATTTATGGGGCTATTTTATTAAATGTAGGTTCTTGACGAGCGCCGCCTACACCCATTTAGTGTTATCTCTCGCTTTGTACCAGGGGTACATTTACGTTGTATCTACATTTATCGCACTTATTATTTCATATAAAATTTCGTAAAAAATTGTTGTATGCATGAGAACCCT
Source organism: Striga asiatica (assembly GCA_008636005.1). Lineage (NCBI taxonomy): Eukaryota > Viridiplantae > Streptophyta > Magnoliopsida > Lamiales > Orobanchaceae > Striga > Striga asiatica. The sequence continues at coordinate 512,378 of BKCP01004738.1, read as the reverse complement.
AGTCTAAGTGTCCCGTTGGTAGTGCCTTTGACGAATGCATAAACAGTGAGAGGTCACCTGCCCGTTGTATCTGGGAGGAGGACGCCCCGAACGAGGAAATACATCTCCACTGTCTCCTGGAAAGGATCCTACGAACCGTTGTACTCGGGGTGGGAAGGTTTCCAATTACTTCCATGTCGTTATATCCGGAAGGTTGTTGTATGTACATAGAAGGTTTGCGATAGGGCCGGGTAGGGAGTTAGACCTTGGATTCTATGCATACTATATACAGTGATATTGTTTTTAAAATCTTTATGCGATATAAACTGTGCGATAATGGTAAGCTTGATGGTCATGCTCACCTCCATTATTTTTCTGTTTGTCTCCTCTTCCTTTTTCCTTAGGTTGAGCTGAGCTGGTGGCGGTGGCGTAAAGACGAGCGAGATGGTGGTCATTGGTCGATTATGCTATCGTGTTATTATGCTTCCACCTGTTTATGATTTGATGAACTGATACTTTGACTTGGTTTTATTTTCCTGCTTTGATCTGGATAATTAAGTTATGTCGGATTTGTACCTTTGGGATTATGCTTCTACTTAATGGTTATTTTGGAACTTAATAAATATTTGGGTTAAATGATAATTGTTAGTATTGCATGTGTGTGTTCTATCTGATATGTTTGTATGTTTGTTAAATTGCTCTTGGTAGTTAAGTAGCGCCCGTTGAGTTTTAAATTTTAAATTGAATTTGCGAAAAAAAAAAATGCTAACTCTGATTTTAAACTCGGTAAATCGTTTAAAATAAAACGGGGCGTTACACTTATGGTAACAAATTTGAAGATTGTTATGCCAAAAAATTAAGATTTTGAGTTGAGATATCCCAACAATTACGATTTCTTTTTTCCATTCAAATTAATGTTGTAAATCAAATAAAAAATTATTTCGAGAATAATGGATCCTATACTAAATATTGATAAACTCCAATTATCCATAAATTATTTATATTTAAGAATTTTTGTGTGTAAATATATTTATTTTCTTTTTGTAAATCTATATCTTATATATATATAATAAGAATTACTATTTACTAAAAATAGTAAGTGAAAAATTCTGGGAATATTAATTGCATTCCATTCTTGGAATGTTTTTTTGCATTTTAATAAAAAATCAAGCAGTATTTAATGCTACCGTACATCACTGAATTTGTTATATTTTAATTTCAAATTTAAAAAAAAAACTTGCCTATTTTTATTTTGCAATTTTTGGGAACCAATCAATCCTTATCTTAGTAACAAATCTATAATAATATATAAAATGACAAGGGCAACACGTTTGATGGGTCTACTTCAAGATCTGGAGTAAACCGGGGGATTTGAGCTCAGATCTGCTTGAACCGCCTCTGAATCGTTGCTAGACTGCGAGATACCTACAAAAACTCAACGCCGGAGGTGTTTCCGCGTAGAGCCTCCGACGCTCAAGTCAGTATGAGAGTGATGAAGAGATGCTGCGCAGCAGCTATGGAGAAGAGTGGGAATGAATGAGAGTTAGGGTTTGGGGTTACCTCACCTCCTTTATATAGGAGTGAATACTTACTTGAAGTACCCAAAATGCCCAAGTCGGTGGACCTAGAAGGTCCAAAATGCCCCGGTCGATTCGTCTCCCCTTGCTGCTGAGTCATCACAAGATTCCTTCTTATCCTTTGTTATGTGTAGAGCCTTAAATATGTTGCAAGTGTGATGAGCCGTCATCACATCTTTGACCTTCGAGATATACAAATCGACCTCGAGAGCTAGGAGGTGGACTTGTGATCATATGAGGATTCGGAGGCCACGCTTGGTTAGTTCCCTTGAGGGGAAGTCGTCTTCAGAGAATCGTCTTGGTGAAGTCGACTAGTGGGAGTCGACTTAGAGTATCTGGATGCTCAGGAGCTTATGCTCTTGTTGCTCTTCTTATATAAATATCGACTAATGGAAGTCGACATGCTGAGGTCGACTTAAGAGGATCGACTGGACAGACTCCTATCCCTTTCCGGTCACTCTTTGTAGAGTCGACTTATGGAAGTCGACGACGGGGTCATGTCGTCATGCGAGTGGTTCGAGCGGTTCACCGATCGGGTAAGGAGCCTCTGGACCGGGTTATCCTTATGTGGCTACAAAAAAAAAAAAATTACTCCAAGCAGTCGACTGCTTAAAAGTACATTCGGTGACGAGTGGTTGAGTGTCGTGTCTTCCCGCAATATCTGCTTGGATCTGTTGCTTTGTTGACTCATCTCGTCAATCGATTGAGAAACACCTTAGCCCCTCATGATTGCCTTTTTAGATAAGTCTGACATTCTGACACCCTTTTGAACTTTGAATTTTGAAAACCCTGAAATGACGCGCGTCACCTCAACCGCCGACTCTTCGAATTCCGCGCTTCATTAGGATCGTTGGTGTAACACCCTTCTTATCAGAGTAACTTTTTCGCAACTTTTACTTCAAATTTACTTATATCTCTTTCTAAATATTTTGCGAATAACTCGGGATGCTACTCAACATTATCATCTTGAAAATCTATTTATCTTTAAACTTTGTCTAATACTTCTTTTAGACATAAAGAAACAGATTTCCTTTAAACTTGCATTTAACAATATTCATACTTCTCACTTTGGTAAAAACTTCAAATCATAAATTCATTAAAATGTATGTTCAATATTCAATGTGCGTAGCGGAATTACTTGAAAACGTAGTTAATTTTACAGACTGTTATAAATGTCCATAATAAGCTTGTAGTCATCTGAATCCACGATCCACACCAACACTGCTCCACTCACACCTTCTCTTCGACCTGTTACCTGAAACTAAAACTCATGGGGGTGAGTAACGATAAAGATAATCATATACCGATATCTGATCGGTAACCAGAAATCTGTTCTGGTACTTAAACTTAAACTTTTCTCTTTCTCTTCTGATTAAGTACATGTGCACATTCTAATGGATATTTCTCAGGCAACTCGGCGGCCTCCATCAGAACTTAGGATATACTCATGAGACAATTTAATGCCTCCTCATCCCAAGCGTATAATCATTACTTAGGATATACTCTAAGACAACTGATGGTCTCCTCATCCCAACTCTATCGATATCGTACTCAATGTGATACCCGTTCAGGGTCCCCACCTTTTGGTCTTTGAAATCATTTGTAAATCGATAAGTGCTGTGCTGTAACGGAATCTGCAAGTTACATCAAATATAAACAAATATACTAAGTACTATGCTCGTATACTCAATAAGATTTTAGGATTCTTAACTCATCCAATCTTATAGAAATTCATTAACATGCTATTTCTCAAGTTAATACTTAACTTAACTTTTCTTTTATCTTTTACTCAAGGTCAATTACTTAACCTTATAAATCATGTCTTCATAAACATCAATATGGTATTAAACTTATCATGTCATAACTCAAATGTGAAAATAACTATATTTCACATTTATACTTGATTAAGTACTTAAACATACTTAACTTTTAACATCATCATCATGATATATAAATTCATCTTGATCTTTAACTCAATCAAGTACTTAATCCATCATACATCTTATCTCCCAATTTATAGATATTGGCTTATACTCACTTTTCACTTAAATAACTTGAAAGTGAAAATAAACTCAATTATAATCATCTTCCAAATCATCACTTTTAATCATGATATTAATATGTCATACTTAATATAATCTTTATAAGATTATATACTCAACATATTATACTAAAACATCATCAAATTACTCATTACTTATATGAGAATTACTCATGATAATCTCATTTTAACAACTTAAACATTGCATATATACTTATCTTTACATATATGCTTTCTTATACTCATAACTTATTCATTTCTCATCTTTAAATTATGAAACTTAACAGTCATAATCTCAACTTATAATTAGACATGTCATCAAAATTTCATAATTTTATCATGCATATTCATCAAGTTATGAGAATTTAAATTCAATAGTGAACATAAACTTCATCTTACATGTTCATCTTCAAAAATTCATAACTCAAGCTATACTTTGCCAAATCACTTAATTCTTGTTCTCATGTACTCCTCTTTCACATAAGAATCATTCATTTAAATCATACTTCTCCAGCTTATTCATATCTTTATCAACATCTCATCAAATCAAGCACATATATCATATAATTGATCTTGAACAACTTTAACACTTTATATTCATAGAATCAATTATAAACTTAACTTCTACATCATGATATACATACTTATAAACATGTAAACTCATTATCAAAACATGAACTTAAGCATGTAACTTTAAGATAAGTAAATTACCTCCTTCTTGCTAGAGTAAAAACTTGATTCTTTACTTCAAATTCTTCACTTCTCCAAAGTTTCTACTACTTATTCTCACTTTCACTCTTATATAACTTTTGGTACTTTTATTTGGTGTACAAACTCTGAGTTTTAGGCCTCTATTTATAGGCACAAATTGGCAATACATCATAATGGAGTGAATAAATGATCATAATAATTAATTTAAACTTATAAACTTATTTAATCATAAACTTTTTTATGATTAACTTGTCTACACATCAAAAACTTAAATAATCATCAAAAATAGCCTTTGGTAGAGATCACAATCGGACACTCAATGATCATACAAAACTGTCGGCAACACGACTCGTGTGGCATGTCACACGACTCGCGTGACCTCACACGACTCGTGTGGCTAGTCACACGACTCGTGTGACACCACACGACTCGTGTGGCTATGTCACACGACTCGTGTGAAAAAGCCGAAGCTAACTTTCATCACCTTAACCTCCCACACGACTCGTGTGACCTCTCACACGACTCGTGTGGCTTCACACGACTCGTTTGGCACTTCACACGACTCGTGTGGCTAGTTCCTTGATCAACTATTAATTTCGAACCAATAACTGCATATCTTGGTCTCGAAATTACCTAAATCTTGGAACTAAAAACTGTGACTTTCTTAATAACTGAGAGGGATATTACAATCTACCCCCCTTAAAACTATTTCCGCCCTCGGAAATACTTAAAACTGAGATATATACCAACTATAGATATATATATATATATATATATATATCATAACTCGAAATCTGAAAAACGAGTGCTATTATCAACTTCTCACTTTCCAGTGGCATCTAACTCGATATGTGGCGATTCCATTTATACTAACGAGGAAATATCTCAATTCCTCAGCCAATGAACCTTCTGGTCCAAAACTTCTATCGGCTGGTCCTCGTAGGTTAAATCTTACTGAAACTCATTGTGCAAAAGCACATACTCTGGATCGCACACATACTCACGTAACAAATTTACGTAAAAATTTATGCACACTGAATAACTTTAGAGAAGAATTGATATTAAATACTTATCTGACTAACTATGCGATACATTGCATACAATTTACCCACTACCTGGGCCCTTCGGGTGTGGAACATCTATATACATTGTACCTTAATGTCAATGTCACTTGTAATCATTAACAAGTCACATCTCCATTCTATACTAACATCTTACTATACTAAACTTGCTTCTCTTTTGAGAAACCTTTTTACTCAATATCACTATTGATATTTACTAACTTCAACTTCTCCGACTTAACTATAGTCGAGAATTTCGTTGAACTTTCTGCACTGATGTGAAATAACTTAACCATTCTCTGGTCATACCACAAATCCAACCATTAAGGTAAACTTTATTTACTTTTAATGATTCAACTGTCATAATAATGTCGCAACATCTCACTTATTGCCGACATCTCACATCTGATTTCAACGGCATTAAATGCATACTGGTTGTGCATCTTCTGACATTCGGTATAAATTAATCATACCCGTAAACTTATCTCATACTCATCTTTCTTTATAAAACAACTTGGTAATCCTTCCATCTTCTTCAGCAATGGTCCGATTTCACCAATGGATTTAGCACTGCTAAAAATCCGAAAATTCTATTCTTTTCTCCCTCTTAATATCATAAAGAGAATTTATCGAGCTAGAATAGAAAGATTGAGAATACTCATGCTCAATAATATCCCAAATGATATAAGATGGCTGATTGAAGCAAAAGTTCGTGTGTCTGGCGAGTATTCCAATGCATACAAGTATCTGTCAGGTATGGGTAAAAGCACTTTTGCCAAGAAACGTAGAGCAAAAAGAATAGGCGGTTGCTATAAATGTGCTCGATGGAACTGTGACACTCGTTGTACTTCTTTGGGCTTTGTCTCAAATAATCGAGAGGATAAAATAACTTTCATCAAGAATGGCTTGAGAAATGAATCTCTGGATCAAACTATTCAACAGATTTTTGATACACATTCTAGTGGGTATGTGCATCGAGAACTGATGTCTTTATATCTTCTGCTCAAACATGAAGAAAAACTCTATAGTCTGGAAAATATTATTTCCAATGATCATGTTTGTCAAAATTGTTCTTGATAGTACCGATGTACTGTACATGAATCTTATCACTTCTGACAGAGTCATTTAAGACTCAACTGCTTTCTTGTCTGAACTTTCTTCTTTAAAAGGCGATTCTATCTTCATAGCCAAATAGCTCTAATAATAAATGGCTACTGCTGAGTCTTCTCCAGGTACCAAACTTCTTCAACCAATCAAAACCGTGTGCGTTCTTGGTGGTTCTAGGTTTGTACTCTTCCCTCATAACATCTATGTTATAAGTGAAATGGTGAGAGAATTAGGAAAACACCAGATCAACATACTTTATGGAGGGACTAGTATCTTTTTCTTTAACAACCTCTTAATGGCTGCTAAATGCTTTGATATTGAGGTGAGAAGTATCCTTCCTTTTTATCTCACTTCCTCAAATATTATCAAAGATTCTGCTACTTTGATGATAACTCTCTCAATTTATGACTGCTTGATGTCAATGATATCTGGTTGCGATGCTTTCATTGTTCTTCCTGGTGGATATGGAACTTTAATGACTGCTTTTACCCTTGCTACTTGGGCAGAAGTGAAATTTCATACAAAACCTATTGGTTTGTTGAATTTCAATAACTTTTTCCACAACTTACTTGGATATCTAGATGAAGGAGTATATCAAACTTTTATCTCTTCTTTACAAAGAGAAATATTCAAGTCTGCTAATACATCCGCTGAACTTATCAAGAAGCTTCAAGACAGCATCTCAACAGTTCAAGATTCTGTGGAAACTCCAGGATACAAACGCAAGCGAGCATTTGATCCTTTAGATTTATCTTTGTGAACTACAGCCATACTGGGTGGCAGAGTTATGGAGTCTTGTGCTCTTGAGACGCACCCTCCCTTTATGTAATATAACTTTGTATTTGTTGAGGATTCTCTTTTACTTGTCTGTATCTCCATTTTCTATTATTTCTGTAATATCTCTTATAAATAATAAAATCCTCAACAGTGTGCTTGCATCTTTCTCTATCTCTTTGCTTTCAATGATACTAGAATTTCTATCTTTCCAGTATATTGATTTCTCAAAATCTTATTCTTCTTCTGATATATGCTTGATTCACATATCAATACTCTTTGACTGAAAACTCTTTATTCAATCAAAATTTCTAAACTTTACTCAATTACGGTTTTTAAAACTCTGCTTCGCAGCATTCTGAATAACCACTAATCATTTAACTTGAACAGTATAACTATTAATAAATAGCTATACTAAACTTGAGAATTTATTAATATACCGAAAACACCTAGCTTGTGCTAGAGTTCCGGTTTAATCTTTTTCTTACTTGCTTCTTCTCGCCATTTCTCACTTATGGCTTTAAACTCATCACTTCTTATTGAGAATAAATACTTGCTCTCAATACATTAAAACATATTAGTCTTTGCTTTAATAAAAAGAATGTCTTTAACTTTCACATATCCAGATTATTCTTTCTTAACTTCCAAAAATTCTTTCTAGAATTTTATATAATCATCTCGTATCTGGATTGTGATACTTATATCTTTTAAGGTTCGATTTCAAGTCTCCAGGTAATTCGGACTTAATAACCCTTATTTCAGGTTTCCATAATTTACCCAGCGTATGTGACTATTATATGTCGATACCTTAACTTATACTCATTGATTTCTCAAAATATTTTGTATACTTGTACTGTCACTAACAAGTATTAATACAAAATAACTTATAACTTGATCTTAAACTTTGCCACTTTTTAACTCATGATATATAACTGATAATATATCAAAACTTCTGATTTATAAAAATTGACTATTCTCTTGAAACTTCATTTCTTACGATTCAGTTTTCAAGCCTACAGGATATGATCCGGCTTTTTGGTTCTTATTTCAAACCCCCATGATGTTC
>BKCP01004738.1:435283-502911 GCA_008636005.1 Striga asiatica | reverse complement strand
TTTTTTTTTTTTTTTTGGTCGAAACGATAGAAGATTTATAAAACTAGGACAACGGGAACAACGTTCGAATACAAAGCAAACTAAAACTAGAAACATGGGAGGACACGCATGCAAGCGGCCTAGACGTCCCACTCGGACATAAACAAAACCTCACAACAGAAATATAAACAAGAGCAAGAAAACTAAACCACTGCAAGAAGCCTAGTTTAGAATCCCTACCCTAACAACAAATCAAAAACAGAAAAGCAGCAAAAGCCAACAACAGAAAAATTATAATGAAGAAAACTCAATCCATTCCCTCGTTGCGCAACGGAGAATGAGTTGAGGAGAAAGGTAAGAGCCTTCAAACAACCAGAGATTTCGGGATCGCCACAACCACCATAGCATATAGGTAGTTAGTTGGATCCTTTCTTCTGCCACCTCACATTTGATGCTCGAGCAAATATGTCTCCACCAAGAGCTGAAATGAAGATTTGGTTCTTTGAGGCTTTCCCATTGGATAGGGCTGATATCCCACAGTCTAGCAGCTTTCTGACAGTAAAAGAAAACATGTTCCACTGTCTCTGGTCCCTCTCCACAACTTTGGCAGCAAACATCAATGTTCAGCCCTTTAACAAACAAAGCAGTTTTGACAGGAAGAGTTCCTGAACAACATTTCCACAGAAGTTGCTTGATATTGCTGTTGATCCTCAGTTTCCAAGTTAAGTTCCTGGCTGCTTTGGTAGCCTTTGAAGTAGTGCTACTTTCAGGAATGTCCAGTTCTTGAACCTTGCTCAGAATCAAATCAGTGTAAATTGAGGAGACAGTGAAAAGGCCTTTATTGTTCAAGCTCCAGAAATTCCTGTCAGGCCTATTAGGATTAATGGTGGAGATGTTTAAAATGGCTGCACTCTCTGTTTCATTGAACACATTCTGAACCAACCAATTGTTCCAACCAGTTTGTCTGTCATCAAAGAGATCTTTAACCCAAATTAGGTGTCCTCTAGCTATAGGCAGCAGGTTAGGCTTCTTACCTTTTAGGAGTGGCACCCAACTAGGATCTTCAATCTTTGTATCAACCCCATTTCTAACTTCAGTTCTGAAGCCTCTAGCAAAGTCTGGGAGGATAGTAACCCAACTGTTCCAAAGCCATGAGCTATTTTGAGTTTTTGTAGCTTCGAAAATAGTTGAGGATGGGAAATACCTGCTTTTAAGAATTTTGCTCACCAACAATTCAGGATATACAGTGATTCTCCAAAGCTGTTTACAAATAAGAGCCTTATTGAACAGCAGCACATCTTGGAAGCCCAAACCACCTTCACTTTTGGGAATTGTTAAGGTGTTCCATGATTTCCAGTGCAGCCCTCTTCCATTTGATTCACCCTTGCTCCACCAGAAGAGTGCACACAGCCTGGATATCTCTTTGACAACAATCTTTGGAATTTTGAAACAAGCCATGGTAAAGACAGGCAGGGCATTAAGAACAGCCTTTATTAGGACTTCTTTTCCAGCTGCAGATAGGAGTTTGTTTTTCCAGCTTGTGAGCTTTGAACTGACAGCATCCAAAACATAGCCAAAAGCTTCCTTCTTAGATCTTCCTATGCCGAGGGGAAGGCCTAAATATCTGCTGGATTGGTGAATTCTGATACCTGGGAGAGCTTGGCAGATGTTGTGCTGCAGGGGTAAAGGAGTGTTCTTGCTGAACATAATTGTGGATTTGGCCATGTTCACCTTCTGTCCAGTGAAAAGTTTGTACCTTTCCAGAATTGAAGTAAGAATGTGAACTTGCTCTACCTCAACTTTACAAAAACATAAGGTATCATCTGCAAATAGGAGATGTGAAAAGCTAGGTCCATCCCTTGAAATTTTCAATCCTGTTAGAGTTTCATTGTTGACAGCATCTTGAATCATGGCAGAAAGGAGTTCAGCAATAATGAGAAACAGGTATGGTGATAAAGGATCACCTTGACGAATTCCTCTGGAAGGATGGACAAAACCCCCAGTAGCCCCATTAACATTAAAAGAGAAAGTGGCTGTAGAGATGCATGACATTATCAGCTTGATAAACTTCAAATCAAAACCCATTTTCACCATAACCCTATGAATACTCCCCCATTCCACCCGGTCAAAAGCCTTCATAAGGTCAAGCTTAATGGCCAAAAAATAATTCCTACCTGTTCTGTGTCTGCTTAGGAAATGAAAGGCCTCATGGGCTATGATAACATTGTCTAAGAGCTGCCTACCCTTAAGAAAAGCTGACTGGTTGTCATTGATACAACAATCAAGGCATGATTTCAATCTTTGGGCCAAAATTTTTGACAGGATTTTGTAGATAACAGTACAGAGACTGATTGGCCTAAAATGAGAAAGAGACTCTGGATTCTGACACTTGGGGATTAAGGTGACTAAGGTGTGATTCCAGTATTGCAAGAGAGTACCTGACTCAAAGAAGATTTTAATGGCTGCAATCAAATCAGGCTTTATTGTGCTCCAGAAGCTTTGGTAGAATAGAGCCTGCATTCCATCTTCACCAGGTGACTTCTCAGCAGGGAGACTAAAAAGGGCAGAGTGAATTTCTTCATCCACCACTTGAGAGAGAAGCTTTTGATTCATTTCCAAAGATATTGTGGTAGGAATCAGTTGCATGAGAGTGTCTCCACTAGTTGAACCTTCAGAAGTAAAGAGATTGGTATAGTACTCAGAAATATGTTCTTCAATCTCTGACTTCTCTGTGAAAGTGTGATTGTCAGCATTAATAAGCCTGGTTATGGAGTTTTGCTTTCTTCTGAGTCTAGCATAGGCATGGAAGAACTTGGTGTTGGCATTACCTTTTTTCCACCATAAGATTTTGTCCCTTTGTTTCCAATAGAGTTCTTCTTGTTGATGGGCCTCATTGAGATCATTCCTAACCTGCTCCCACTCTTCCCATTTCTCCTCTCTGTCTTCCTCTCTAAGCTCCTCCAATCTCTTAGTCAGGTTTTTGATGGCCCTCTGGTTTGAAGATTTAAACTGAGAACTCCACAGAAGGAGGGCTATTCTGGTTTCCTTGATTTTCTCCTTCAAAATAAAGAAAGGAGTGCCTGACTGTGGTTTGGCCCACGCTGTTCTAACCACTTCATTGATACCCTCCATTTTGAGCCATCTACTATCAAATTTGAATCTGCTCATAATCCTGGGTTGTTGATCTCCACTGTCCAAGATGATCATAGAGTGGTCTGATGCACTTCTGAGGTAATTCAAAATAGAAGCATTGTGGTTGGCCTCTAACCATGCTGATGAAGCAAACCCTCTGTCCAATTTTTCCTCCACATAGCCCTCTGCTGCCCTGTTATTAGCCCAAGTGTATTGGTAGCCTTTCATGTGAATCTCTTCCATTTGCATACTGGCTATAAACCTGTGGAAATCCAGGAAACTGCTTGTTGGCCTTTGTCTACCTCCTTTCTTGTCCTCTTGATAACAGATGTCATTCCAGTCTCCCATGATTAGCCATGTATCCCCCCATTCATTTTTATCCAAGATCAATTGTTGCCTCTGAGCTTCTCTTGTGGCTTTCTCAGTGCTCATATAAACAAAAATGGCCCAAGAACTGCTGCCTTCCTTCAGACTATACTCCACTGCTATATAGAAATCTTTGCAGACCACCTGGATGACATTAACCTCCAATGTCCAAAACAAAACCATACCACCACTGGTTCCTCTGGGATTAACAATTGAACACCTATTTTCAAAACCCAACTTTTTACCAACAGCCTTCACAAAGGAACTTTGTTTTTTAGTTTCAGAAAGAAAAAGCAAAAAAGGATGGTGAGCCTTAAAGGACTCTTTGATTTGGGAAACTGTAGAGGGCCCACCCAGCCCTCTACAGTTCCACACCGCAGCTAACATTTGTCACTCGGGTGCCACTCCAGGCTGGCAACCCCCACCTTGTCAGATGATGATTTAAGTTTCTTGCTTTCATTTTCAGTTTGATTATGAGCCTTGGTATCAGGATGATATTGCTGCAGTTCTTCTCTGTCTCTCTTGCCTTGAGTGGAGAAAGGGTCTCCAATGGCTGTTTGATCTTGTCTTTGTAACCTGCCAGAGTTGTTGGTAGCTCTTTTCCAAGTCTTGCCTTTGGTTTTCTGAGTATCGGCTGTGACTGATAGGGTTAGGGGAATATGAGGCAGAATGGGTTCAAGTTCCATGTCTATAGTTCTAGAGGAGCTGCCTTTGTCGAGGTGCAATGAAATGGAGGGATGATTTTGGTTGTTTGGAACAGTTGGGAGCTTGACAATCTGGGAATTATGAGTGTGTGAGGGAACTGTATCCTGAGTAGATTGAGCTTGAAGAGGAATGAGTTGGTTGTTATCATCAACATGGCTGTTAGAATTAGTAAAGGGTGCTGTATGAGGCGATGGAGAAGGAGTATCATTATGGTTAGGACTTCTAGAGCCTGAGGAGTTCAACCCAGACCAATTCTGTGCTTCCTGTGCTCGCAACCAATCCCCATACTGCCCCTCATTCACTGACTTCGCTTTAATATCAACCATTCTCTTTGCACACCCTCTGTCTAAGTGTCCAATGTGACCGCAATAGTGGCATAGGTTAACGAGCCTTTCATACTTAAAACCAACACTAACTGCTTGATTATTCAGTCTAATATTTGCACATCTAGGAAGAGGATCATTGATGTTAATAGAAACCAAGAGGCGCATAAGTTTACCTCCATGACTGCCTGCTCCCACTACTACCACATTGTCAATATTATTGAAGACTTTCCCGATTTTAAGCCCAACTTCCGTGCTAAGCCAGTTAAGAGGAAGATTGAAAACTTGGACCCAAATCTTTAGTTCTGAGAAAACTGGATGTGCACTTGATAGCCCTTCTTTCCATTCCGATAAAACTAGGTATTGATTGTCTAAAATCCAGTTGGTACCTTTGGAGACTCGCAGAAGATCCTCTCTACTCTGGAAAATGAATTGGAAATAATTTGGGCCAAGCTCTTTGACGTCCATTGTGCCTTGTAATCTCCAGATTCGGCTCATAGTTCGATTCATACCCAGCCAGCTAGCTCGCCTGTCGCCAATCACTTTTCCAAACAAACTGCGATTGCATTCATCAGCACTAAGCTTAATATCATCTTGCGCTATGTCAATGAAGTTGTGTTCTCGATCTGAAAGAGAAAATCCTTGCAATCGATTAGCTAGCTCGTCGTCTTGCCCAATGCTCGCCGGCGTACCCATTGGGAAAAAAACTGCTCACAAAACAGAACGAAGATTTATTGGGGGAATTACATCACTTAGAATATAACAAAGGAATCCTAATCACCAATCGAAGATCAAAATGCCCAACGTGAATCGCTCTCAAAGAGAGAATGTGAATCGCTCTCAAAGAGAGAATTGGTCAAAACATAAATCATGTCTTCATAAACATCAATATGGTATTAAACTTATCATGTCATAACTCAAATGTGAAAATAACTATATTTCACATTTATACTTGATTAAGTACTTAAACATACTTAACTTTTAACATCATCATCATGATATATAAATTCATCTTGATCTTTAACTTAATCAAGTACTTAATCCATCATACATCTTATCTCTCAATTTATAGATGTTGGCTTATACTCACTTTTCACTTAAATAACTTGAAAGTGAAAATAAACTCAATTATAATCATCTTCCAAATCATCACTTTTAATCATGATATTAATATGTCATACTTAATATAATCTTTATAAGATTATATACTCAACATATTTTACTAAAAAATCATCAAATTACTCATTACTTATATGAGAATTACTCATGATAATCTCATTTTAACAACTTAAACATTGCATATACTTATCTTTACATATATGCTTTCTTATACTCATAACTTTTTCATTTCTCATCTTTAAATTATGAAACTTAACAGTCTTAATCTCAACTTATAATTAGACATGTCATCAAAATTTCATAATTTTATCATGCATATTCATCAAGTTATGAGAATTCAATAGTGAACATAAACTTCATCTTACATGTTCATCTTCAAAAATTCATAACTCAAGCTATACTTTGCCAAATCACTTAATTCTTGTTCTCATGTACTCCTCTTTCACATAAGAATCATTCATTTAAATCATACTTCTCCAGCTTATTCATATCTTTATCAACATCTCATCAAATCAAGCACATATATCATATAATTGATCTTGAACAACTTTAACACTTTATATTCATAGAATCAATTATAAACTTAACTTCTACATCATGATATACATACTTATAAACATGTAAACTCATTATCAAAACATGAACTTAAGCATGTAACTTTAAGATAAGTAAATTACCTCCTTCTTGCTAGAGTAAAAACTTGATTCTTTACTTCAAATTCTTCACTTCTCCAAAGTTTCTACTACTTATTCTCACTTTCACTCTTATATAACTTTTGGTACTTTTATTTGGTACAAACTCTGAGTTTTAGGCCTCTATTTATAGGCACAAATTGGCAATACATCATAATGGAGTGAATAAATGATCATAATAATTAATTTAAACTTATAAACTTATTTAATCATAAACTATTTTATGATTAACTTGTCTACACATCAAAAACTTAAATAATCATCAAAAATAGCCTTTGGTAGAGATCACAATCGGACTCTCAATGATCATACAAAACTGTCGGCAACACGACTCGTGTGGCATGTCACACGACTCGTGGGGCTAGTCACACGACTCGTGTGACACCACACGACTCGTGTGGCTATGTCACACGACTCGAGTGAAAAAGCCGAAGCTAACTTCATCACCTTAACCTCCCACACGACTCGTGTGACCTCTCACACAACTCGTGTGGCTTCACACGACTCGTTTGGCACTTCACACGACTCGTGTGGCTAGTTCCTTGATCAACTCTTAATTTCGAACCAATAACTGCATATCTTGGTCTCGAAATTACCTAAATCTTGGAACTAAAAACTGTTACTTTCTTAATAACTGAGAGGGATATTACAGTTGGTTCTTTTGTTGATCCAACGGTCATTATCTATCTCCACCGCCTATATATATGCTCTAATTTCTCAAAGGATTACTTTTCGCACTCTCGCATTCCTTGCTCCCCCAGATTTCTCCAAGCTTCTCTGGCGCTCTGCGTTCTTCGGTTTCTCCGGTGCTTCTCCGTTTCCGGCGACTCCAAACTCCTTCAAGGTTCAACCGAGCAAGCCAACATGAGTAAGTTTGCTGCCTTCTCTTCTCAAATTTTCGTCAATTTTCACCTTCTCTGATTTTTTTCTAGATTCTCAGAACTTTCGAAGTTCATGTGTGTTCTTCATATTTTTCGAAGATTTTCTATGGGTTTCGTGTTGGATCATTATACGCGCACACTCTTCTTGGATTTGATGTTTTTACTTTTCTAGTCGTCGTCTTCTGGCATATGGTCGACTTCTGCCTGTTGTTGAGTCGATTTTCCTTGACTTAGTGGTCCTCTCTCTTTTCTTCCTTTCTTAAGTCGATTGATGCCCTTCTATCTTCTGTCGACATCCATGAATCGACTTTGCTTGTTTTGACAAGCCCTAACTCATAATTTTTACTAACTTCGACCTCCTACTTCTTTTTTCTTTCCTTATCTTCCGACTCGTCACCCCTCTCTGGCTCCCTTGGTCAACAGATCAACGACTATACTCACCAAGCCGACAAGGGTTCTAGTTCTGACTCTGTCGAAGTGACCGGTTATAGATGACTTCTGTGCCTCCCCATTCTTTTTCCCCACGTGCTTCAGTTTCCCGAGTCGACTGGGATGAATACGACCAAGCTCTTTTGGCGGGTGGTTTAGTCAACGTTGTGGAGAGCCCTTCTCCGAGAGGTTCTCCTCGTCTCGACCTCATCCCTCGAGGTATTCCTCGTAGGTTTTTAGACATACCCGTATATAGAACGAGCCCTGTATCTATACCAATAATTTCTCCTCTTCTCGATTCTCAAAATACTATATCAGTAGCTTGTCCCTTGGCTAGGTTAGCTATTCTAAATCCATTTTGTTATGCCTCTGCAACCGTAGTCGAGGGCTTCAAAAGGTTTAGTGGGCTTCCCTCGGATTGAGAGTTAGTCGCCCCTGGTCCTAACGACGACTTCGCTCATCTTCCTCCCGGCTATCATACGTTTTTTATAGACCAAGTCATCTTTGGCCTTCGCTTTCCTATCCAAGACGAGCTTATATTGATAAGAAACTTGTACAATGTACCCATAAATTAATTTTCTCCTAATGCCATCGCATTATGATAGCCTTCATAGTCGTTTCCAGAATAATACTTAAATTCTTTTCCCCCGAATTTTTCTTTTATTGCTACGGTTACCGACTTTCCAGAGGCGCCCATTTTGGGTCGTCACTCCGGTGTCACTTTCCTTATCGACCTTTCATCAAACGTTACCGAATGGAAGTCGAAGTATGTCTTCATTCGACCTGCCTCCGGTATGTATCCTTATGCAAATACTTGGATCATTACAAAGGTGAAACAGAATAAGCGGCCCCGCTCCGACGAGTTTGCCCTGTTGTTGTCCGAACTTAATAAGAGCACTTACAGTGCTCGTCAATTGATCAAGGACCGTAAGTTGGTCAATCACGCCCATATCGTCATCTACGAGGATCTCCCTCGTCTCGATGATCCTCGTAAGCTCTAACATATCTTCTTGTGGGGTCGATTTTGGATTTTACTTGTATCATGTTTGTTAATTGGTTTGTTCGATTACTGATTTCTTCTTACCTTTCAGTTAAGGCGCTTAAACGCTTCGAGCTGAAGAAAAAGCAGTCGGCTGAGAAGTCGGCGGGTGGCTCTGCTCCTCCTCCTTTTCAACCTGGGAGTGGATCCGGGTCAAGGCCCGTCGGTGTGGCAGTCGAGTCGACTGGTGCAAAGAAATCTAGGGTCGAGAACCCTGGTGCTGCTCAAAATAAACTGCTGGGCTCTAGCTCCCGCAAGAGGGCTCAGGATAGCCGGGCCATCGTCCTAATCCCGGACGACCTGAAGCGTCGCAAGGTCGACAAAGTGAAAGGGAAGGCGGTCGAGAAGCCCTCCCAAGCTCCGATCACCATCAAGGATATGACGGTCAAAAATCCTTCTCGACTCTAGAACCACCCTGAGCCCTATCAGGTGGATCAGTACTTTAACTCTCTTATCCTCGATGTCGACAAGGAGCGTGTCGAGGGGAATCTCTATGAGCGCTCGAATTATGCTATCATGTGCCTATCTCGGGTATTTTTTTTCTTGTCCTCTAACCGTCTTGTCGTTGTGCCTTTCTTCAGCTTTATATACCACTTATCTATTTTCAATGTTCCTTTGCAGTTTCTGGCCGCGGCGCTCCCTTGCTTTTTGGAGACGAGTAAGGCTCCCCTCGCCTCCACTAAGTCCCTCGAGGACAAGTGTGAGGCTCAGCGCCAGGAAATCAAGGCGCTAAAAGAGGATTTGGAGGCCTCGAAGGCCCTTGTCGACACGCTGAAGGCCGATAAAGTTGTGTTCCAGCACCTGAATGACAAGCTCAAGGCCAACCTCGACAAGGCTCGCGACGAGATCATGGTTGAGAGGGAGAGCGAAGTCGAAGAGGGACGCAGGACGTTTTTGAAGTCCCCGATGGGCGCCGTCTTCCTTGAGACCTATCGCCAGGAGGTCGTCAAGGTATTTTGCAACTCCCCCGCCTTCCTCGACAAGCTCTGCCCCGCCACCCTTCAGTACTTCGAGCATACATTTGCCGCATGGGAGGCAGTGATGTTGGGGTCTGAATTTGAGGGGAAGCTCGACCGTGAGGCGGTTAAGGAGACGCTTCCCGACCCTGAGGGCGACGACTCCCTCCCTGACGACTACCCATGGTGGTCGGGACTCGAGGCTTGGGCCATTCGCAAGGCTGGCTTGAGCGCAACTCGAGGTTTCTCCCACCCCCTTGTCTGGTCCGATCGAATTAATCGGGGCAAGTGGGGTTAGTCGCGAGGAGGAGGTTGAGGCGGGGGATGTCGAGCAGTAGGGTACTAAGCCGCTTGTCGACAAGGATGCTGACGCGGAGAAGACTGCCACGATTGTGGAAGATGGAGATGACGCTGCTGAGAAGTCGGATGCCGAGTCTTAGCAGCATTGTTTATTCTGGGGTTGTGCCGTTGTTTTTGTTTTCTTTTTGTTTGCAGTTTTTGTGTTTCTCGTCTCGGCCCATTTTCAAGATTTGTAAGGGCCGAGACGACTCGGAATGTAATGAATCTTTTTATCAATATAATTCTTCTCTTTTTACTTCATTGCTTGTGTTAATTGTATTTCAAATTATCTTGCTGTTATTTCCCGTATATCTTATCTCTAATCCTTCTTGCGAGCTGGTCGAAGTCGAGCGACAATTTGAGCAGCTTCGTAGCTGTGAAACGTTAAGTTTTTCAACTCGCCTTCTCCCCAACCCATCTTGCGAGCTGGTCGAAGTCGAGCAACAATTTGAGCAGCTTCGTAGCTGTGAAACGTTAAGTTTTTCAACTCGTCTTCTCCCCAACCCTTCTTGCGAGCTGGTCGAAGTCGAGCAACAATTTGAGCAGCTTCGTAGCTTTGAAACATTAAGTTTTTCAACTCGTCTTCTTCCCAACCCTTCTTGCGAGCTGGTCGAAGTCGAGCCACAATTTGAGCAGCTTCGTAGCTGTAGCTGTGAAACGTTAAGTTTTTCAACTCGTCTTCTACCCAACCTTTCTTGCGAGCTGGTCGAAGTCGAGCCACGATTTGAGCAGCTTCGTAGCTGTGAAACGTTAAGTTTTTCAATACGTCTTCTCCCCAACCCTTCTTGCGAGCTGGTCGAAGTCGAGCAACTATTTGAACAGCTTCGTATCTATCTCGATATTCGTTGTGTAGATGTGTATTAAAGTTGGTTGTGTGAGGTTTTTCATTCCGTAAGTGTGACCACTGCATAATTGTGTATATCACTTCCATGAGTTAGTTGACTTCAATTTTTATAGTTGCGTTAATCGACTCCGTAGTCGAAGGCTTCGCAGCCTGTTCGAGAGTCCACTTGAGAGTGTACAACTTCATAGTTGCATTATTCAACTTCGTAGTCGGAGGCTTCGTAGCCTGCTCGAGAGTCCACTCGAGAGTGTACAACTTCGTAGTTATGTTAGTCGACTTCGTAGTTGAAGGCTTCGTAGCCTGCTCGAGAGTCCACTCGCGAGCGTACAACTTCGTAGTTGTGTTAGTCGACTTCGTAGTCGAAGGCTTTGTAGCCTGCTCGAGAGTCCACTCGAGAGTGTACAACTTCGTAGTTGTGTTAGTTGACTTCGTAGACGAAGGCTTCGTAGCCTGCCCGAGATTCCGCTCGAGAACGTACAACTTCGTAGTTGTCTTAGTCGACTTCGTAGTTGAAGGCTTCGTAGCCTGCTCGAGAGGCCACTCGAGAGTGTACAACTTCGTAGTTGTATTAGTCGACTTCGTAGTCGAAGGCTTCGTAGCCTGCTCGAGATTCTGATCGAGAATTTACAACTTCATAGTTGTGTTAGTCGACTTCGTAGTCGAAGACTTTGTAGCCTGCTCGAGATTCCGCTCGAGAATTTACAACTTCGTAGTTGAGTTTTAGTTGATTTCATAATCATTGGAGAGTTAGTCGGCTCCATAGCCGTTTTGAAAAATTCGATTTTTCATACAATCATAATAAAGTCGACGTGTAAATGTAAGAAACATAATTGAAGCATAAACTTTAAGATTCATTTCATCATCGAATTCAATTCAAACATCAATCAGTACACAAAGTAGTTTGAGACATTGCCTTAGGCATAAAAGCGTTTGAGATGGATCACGTGCCACATTCGCGGGAGTTGTCGCCCTTCTCCGTCCTCGAGTTCGTACGCGCCCCTCTCGAGCACCTTTGTGATTGTATAGGGTCCTTCCCATTTAGCTTCGAGTTTACCGACATGTTTGAGAGCGTCGGCTCGCTTGAGGACGAGATCCCCAACTTGAAAACGTCTGGTTCGGACCTTCTTGTCTAAGGCTGCTCGCATCTTCTGTTTAAATTCGACGGATCGCACCCAGGCTTCTTCTCGGCCTTCTTCAATTAAGTCGAGGGCCTCTTCGATCATTTTCTCGTTTTTCTTTTCCTTGTAGAACGTTGATCTGTGGGAGTTCAGACCGACTTCTATCGGCAGTAGTGCATCCATCCTATAAACCATGTGAAATGGGGATTGTCCTGTCGAGCTTCTTGGAGTCGTCTTGTAAGCCCATAGGACTGTCGTCAACTCGTCGACCCATGCTCCCGATGCTTTCTCCAATCTCTTCTTCAACCCTTGGAGAATAGTTCGATTTGTTACCTCGACTTGCCCGTTTGCCTATGGATGTGCGACTGATGCAAACCGCTGTTTAATTCCCATGTCGAGACACCATGCTTGGATTCGTTTTCCTTGGAACTGCGTCCCGTTGTCTGAGATTAACACTTTCGAAATTCCAAATCGACAGCAGATATTGTTGAATAAGAATTGTATTATCTTTTCTTCAGTAATCCGAGCCAAGGGTTCCGCCTCGACCCACTTGCTAAAATAGTCGACTGCAACCACTAAGAATTTTCTTTGTCCCGTCCCCATCGGCAACGGGCCCACTAAGTCGATTCTCCATTGAGCAAAGGGAATTGGAGAGTTGATAGTCGTCATGTACTCAGCAAGGATATGAGTGATCTGGCCATGGCGCTGGCATTTCTCGCATTTCTGGACTAATTGCTCGGCTGCTGCTCGAATTTTGGGCCAATAGTAGCCTGCTCGCAGGGCTTTGCCAGTTAAGGCTCGAGATCCTACATGTGCTCCGCAACACCCTTCATGAATTTCTCTTAGAACATGAATTTCTTCTTCTTAGGAAACACACCTCAAATGAGGTCCGACTAGCAATTTCTTGTATAGGATCCCGTCGACTTCGAAATACTTGCTTAAATATCGAGCCATCTTTTCCGTCTCTTGTTTGTCTCCTGCAGGGACTCGACCCCGCAAGAGTTCGCGAATCGACTTCCTCTAATCATCCTTCTCGTCAATTTCCATGGCTTCACTTAGAACACTCCCTTCAAGGTGCATCGTTGTGATAAGATTTCCCACCTTTCCTTCATTCGAGCTCGCAATCCTTGCGAGCCAGTCGGCTCGTTTGTTTTCCTCCCAGGGGATTTCTGTCAATTCGAATTTTTCCAGGCCTTGTATGAGGCTTTGAATCTCCTCGACATACTTCATCATTCTATCCTCTTTAACTTCGCAATTTCCCAACACTTGTCCGACGACGAGCTGTGAGTCGGAATGTGCTCTTGTAATACCTCCTTAGGCCCCTTCTTTTTTAGCAGGTGTGATTTGGTCTTGGTTGGGTTGAATCTATAGTAATATAAAGACGTTGTTGGAAAAATACAAAAATAGTAAGGTTGACTTTAAAAAATAATTGTTTGACTTACTACTTAAAGAAATCGTTAATCTTACGAATTGGTTGAGATTCCTGTACACATTAAAAATTGGTTGAGATTTTCTTGTGCAATATCATTTTCCTGTAATTTATTACCCGAAATCGGCTATTAAATTGATTTTAACATGTAAGCGTAATGGAATATAGATATAGCCGAAATGGTTGGGAATCTGTTTGTTTGGGGTTTCGACGAATTCAATTTAATAATTGGTTGAGATTTTACTGTCCAATATTAACGGATTGTGTGTATCCACAAGCGTATGGATTTTCTTAAATAATTTCAACAGATTACTATAATCTTTTTTTTTTTTTGGAAAATCTGTATTTAATTTTGTGAACATTTTTCAATCCTCGCGATAATGATGGAAAAGGTCCGTTTAATTGATATTGAATCTCAATTGTCCATATTTATTTGCAAGTAAATCGGATTTCAAAGTCATTGTATTAGTTATGCAAGTAAATCCGGTAATTTAATTAATTGAAATTGAATCAAAATTGTCTACATCTCTTTGCAAGTAAATCGGAAATCGCATAATTAAATAACTGAGATTGAATAAAAAATCGTCCACATCTTTTTGCAAGTAAATCGGATTTCAAAGTCATTGTATTAGTTATTAGTTATGCAAGTAAATCCCGTAATTAATTAATTGAGATTGAATCAAATTTGTCTATATCTCTTTGCAAGTAAATCGGAAATCGCATAATTAAATTACTGAGATTGAATCAAAATTGTCCACATCTTTTTGCAAGTAAATCGAATTTACTTCCATCCAAAGGATCAACACAATATTATATTTAATTCATTTTTAAATACCAAACACATGCTTATATAAACATCACAAGACTTTACAACAGATATTAATCACACACATATCCCACAATAACACTTTTTTTTCAAGCTTTTACAACATAATTCAACATGTCTTCTGATTTTGGAGTCATCAAGGATATCAACAGATCCAAAAAACCACCCATCAAGCTACGCATAATTAGGATGTTTCAACGAATTGAAGATGTTCGCAATTACCGAAATGTTCTTGAGATGGTAATATATTCTTTAACAAATTTTGATATCTAACTCTAAATTCGATGTTAAATATTTTTTATTTTATGTATTTACTTATTTCGGTTACTAAATATATACATTAATATATTTAATTATTGCTTTTATATTTTATTAGGGTTTACGCATTACGGGCATTATTCGACCTGTCAATATCAAAAAATTCAAGGACATTATTGAAGAAGGGGGCGCTTATATCTTGACCAATTATCAAGTTGAGAGTAATATCGGCATCTACAAATCGACGATAGGAAAATGGAGGATCATTATCTATGGCCAAACCAAGATTGGCAAATGGAGGTGGGATTTTCCTATGTTTCGTTTTGAGTTTAGGAACTTTCTCACTTTGATGGATGTTCGTAACATTGAGGAAGCTATGTTGTTTGGTAAGTTTGATATAAATTTATATTTTTTAACGTCATTTTTTATACTATTTAAATTTAAATTTAAATGTTGTAATAAACTATTTGTAATGTTATACATTTTAATATGATACGTTTTTTGGATCTTTTTTTGTAGATATCATTGGATTGGTTGTTTCAATACAACCAATTCAAATGAAGGTTGTAAAGGAAGTTCCTACTCAAATGATAGTATTCTCTATTATGGATTTGGAGTAAGGATTTATAGCGCTATAATTTCCAATTTGATTATTAATCTTAAAAAAAATAGAATAAAATATTATTATAAATTATTATTATTATCCGATCCGATTTTAAAATATTTTTGAATTTATAAAATTCGTCACCACATTTTCTAGGGGGAACGTTAAGGAATGCACTGTTTGGGGCCGATATGTTGATCAGTTGATTGCGTTGGAACATCATTATGAAAATGAAAAAGCACCTTTTGTCATCATAATGCAAATATGCCGCACAAAAGAGTGGAGAGGTAAATATTTATTTTAATGCACCAATTTTCTTCGATTGTTTATTGATAATTGATACTTGCATTGAAAATATTATTGATAAGAACTGTCTATTACAATATTTTGTGCATTAGGTGATGTTCAAATAAGCACGTCAAAGGATGTGACCATGATCATTGGTGTGGATATTCCCGAAATTGAAGATTTTCGGAGAAGGTATAAATTATTTGTTATATAAATATTACCAAATTTATCTATTATACCATATTTAATTGTTAATTGTATTTCCTGGCTATTATATCTTACCGTTTGTAATCTACACTCTACAACAAGGCTGGATATGAGTAAGTTTAAGGATACCAAATTGGTTTCAAGTAGCTCAATCATTGTGAAGACTGAACTACAAGGACTTGATGATGGTGACATTGTTGTTTGTTCTGTTGATGCTCTATTTGCGTATGTTGAGGTAAATATCGAATAATCTAATATTCCAATACTTAATATTTCGGATTTTTAAATGATACACTAAATGTATAATGTCCGATGTCATGGTAATTATTATTTATTTGTATTAACTATGTAGGAAGTGGACATGTGGGTTTGTGCAAGTGTCGATTCCATCATAGACGATTGGTGGTATCTTGCATGTGTTCGATGCAATTCCTCGATGGAGGATGACAATGGGAACTATGCATGCCAGAAGTGCTCTCATAATCGTGGCACATTTCGGTTTGTTAATAATAATTTTGAATTAATTTCTTTATTTATTAACTAATACCAGTTTTACTCATAAAAGTGTTTCATGTGTAGCTATAAAATTCAGTTTAGTGTTTCCGATGCTTCCTCAAGTGCAACCTTTGTTTGTTGGGATAAAGATTGTCAAAATATGATTGGAAAAACTTGTGATGTTTTGAAACGTGAATTTGCTCAAAAGGTAAACTCCGTTTTACCTTTTCTATTTAACAAATTTATTAATCTTGCAAACAAAGGAAATAATATACTTTCAAATTTTTTCACAGAAGAAACCCATCTTTGAACTCCCCGATGAACTTGAAGAGTTGCAAGGGAAGACATATCTCTTTAAGGTTCGCATTAAGCCAAATGACCCTTACAGCCAGAGCTCTTCTTTTTCTGTGATTAAAGTTGTTGTTGTCGTTGAATATGATGTAAGTCCCA
Source organism: Striga asiatica (assembly GCA_008636005.1). Taxonomy (NCBI): domain Eukaryota; kingdom Viridiplantae; phylum Streptophyta; class Magnoliopsida; order Lamiales; family Orobanchaceae; genus Striga; species Striga asiatica. Next base: position 486,432 of record BKCP01004738.1, on the reverse strand, counting down.
CTTGATATCCAATCTTTGATTATAATGTTTATTCCATATTATAAAATTCGAATTTGAATTTTAATCATGTTTATTTTACATTAATGCATTTGTTGTTTCTCTTTGTTTTATTTTTGTTCATAGGACTCTGATTTCTTAACTCTCTTAAATAGAGAAGACGTTGCTAATGGAGTGGTAAACATCCTTTTTCCAAAAATACGTTTTTTTTTATGTTCATGATGATACATTATTTTGAGTTTTTGTATTATTATATTTAATGATTTAATTTCATTATTTTAGGATCCCGCATTGGAAGATGAGGCATCCACCCCGGTGAAGGTTGTTCAATCCATGGATGTCGGGGACAATTCAATTGCAAAACGCAACCTATGTGATCAATTTGCTGCTGAGTCCGTTACAAGCAATAAAGGGAAAGCAAAAGTTGATGACTATGGGAATTTGATCAAAAATAAAGGAGAAGGACGTGATGAGCTTGGAGTTTGAGAGATTTTTTCTATTAGTTATTTTTATAAGTTATCTGGTCTTTATTTATTAGGATTGTGTTTTAAAGTTGCATAAGTGTGGACGTGCTTTTCAAACTTTAGTATTTGTTTTGCAGCCTTTAGGTGACATATAGTTGCCGAGGCTTTTCCTTCATTAAATAAATAAGTTGGTTATGTTTTATAGATCTATATTTATAAAATAAAATGTTCAGTGAGTTCGTATCTTTTTTCAACATCAATTATGTAAATCTCAATGAACTAGATTTTGCTTCTAATCATGCATCGAATCCACACCATCTAATTTAATAGAAAAGTTATGTATAAACTATAACAGATTTATCTAATCAGAAAATTCCGATTATCTATTGTCAAATACTCCATGTTTTTCTTAAAAAATATATTAAAGAATTAATAATAATATATTTAACCGATCGGAAGTTCACTTTAATGTAAATATAATTTCCGATCAATAAAACAAAAATTAGTTTTGCTATTACTATAAATATATTATAATATATATATATATATATATATATATATATGTGTGTGTGTGTGTGTGTGTGTGTGTTTATATTTGCGGAATAGATTCATTGAATCGACATCAACTAGAATATATTCATGTTTGTTATAGATATATAACAATAAAACTATAAAACCGTTCGGATAAGGGAATGACAAAACCAAATGATAAGCATTATCTTATATGCTTATGCTAATCATATCCGATTGTAAATTGAGTTTTTGGAATATTATATTGTACTCCCATATTTTAATGATTATAAATCGGTTTTTGGAATATTATATTGTACTCCCATATTTTATATTATGTGATAGAGTCCATAATATAAAAGATACTAATGGTTGTTGTAAGTATATATCTATTAAACAATTAATTTATCGGATAAGCATTTGATTTGAATATGTATTTTGATTAAAAGGTATGGACTACTATTATTCTTGGAATCTACTAAAACAAATATAAATATAAAATTTTTTATTCTTTTATTCGATTATTATTATTTTAATTTTAATTTTAATTTTAATGATGATGATGATGATATATGATAGATACGGTTGTTAGATTATACCAAATTGGATTTTAATATTTGTCGAATGTTCTACTCATAAATATAAAACAATTCGTGGATGAAAGAGAGATAATATAAATTAAATATGTAGACAAAAATTATAAAATATTTCATAGGGATAAAAGCGAAATGAAAGATGAAACCATAAATCCCAATATCTTTATGATTCTTAGAATCCACACTATTCAAAAAACTAATGTTAAATTGATATATATCTATAACAACTAATTAAGCATTCCGCATACACTTGAAAAATTATCAAAGTAAATCTCATTTTTAATAATTTTGATTTTTTATCTCTTATTAGTTCAATGATATATATAGTCATAGATTATTACAAATCTTTTATAATATCTTCTAATTCCAACATCATCAATTATTTGAAACTCAATATATATTGACTTTAAATATAATAGATTATATCACTACAATTGGGGAATAATTTTAAATGAAATATTTAATATTAATATATCAATCTCAATATATCGCACATGTTCGGATACATACCTAAAATTCGGATTTATACCTAAATTACAGTAGCATTCTTTTATTGACTCATTACAATATTATTATTTGATTTAATTATCTTAAATATTAACACTAATACAACTATAAATACCTCTAATATATTTTTTCATCTCGCTCTCAATCGTCAAAATAATCTACCACGACCATTAATCCCAAGTATATAAAACATGGACCAACCATTTGGCTTCATCAGACAGATTCAGAGAAGTAAGCGATTCATGCTAAAACTTCGAGCAATTCGAGTCTTCGAAAAATCATTTGATGCAGCTCATCGAAGACAATTGGAGATCGTATTCCACGATGAAGAGGTGATTGTATTGTTTTTTACTAAAATTTTAAATTATCATATTCGTTAATTATGTTTAAATCTATTTTATATTCTTCTTAGGGGAATCGCATATCCGGTATTATTCGTGGCCGTTCATATGTCAAAGATGGCTGGCTATTTCCATGAATGTGGAGTTTATAGAATTCGGAACTACTACTCAGACAGCAATATTGATAAGTATCGAACTACGGTTGCAAAATACAAACTCCTTATTCATTGCAATACAGAGGTTATAGAAATGCTCTCTGATTTTCCTACGTGGCATTTCAACTTCCGTGATTTTGCCATCCTGCAAGATGTTGAGAATGTTGATGAATCTTACCTATTTGGTAAGATTTTTTAATTTATTGTCCATTGGTAATTTTAGGTACATTATCTTTTCGATTAACATTCTTTGATTTATTTTTTAGATTGTATTGGTATGGTGATTGAAATTCAACCTGTTCAATCCAAATGGGTTCATGGACAAAAAAATCAAACTATCGTCTTTTCACTCATGAATTTGGAGTAAGTACTAATTACTAAATGTAACTTTGTAATTTTTGTATTTTTTTTATTAATATATTATTAAATTATTAATTATAAAATATTATATTATTAATATTATTAATTATTAATTATTAATAAATTATTAATATGCACACATTTTTTGGACAGAGGGATTGTTATTCATTGCACCCTTTGGGGACATTATGTTGACCAACTCATTGCATTTGAAACTCACTTCGAAGCTGAGTCGACCGGTCAACCGTGGGTTCTAATTATGCAACTTTGCAAGGGCTAGATTTTGGGAAGGTCCTTCAATTATATTTTCATCTACGTAATTCTGTAGAGCATTATTTATGTAAAGTGTGTTTAATTTCAATAATCTATTAAATCTATTAATATATATTTGTATACAACAGATGAGCTTCAACTGGCAACCCACCTGAACGTCACCCGTCTACTTGCTGTTGAACCAATCGCGGAACTAATTGATTTTCGACAGAAGTAACGATTATATATATTATAATTATAATTAAAAAATTTCTTATAATTATATAGATATAATTATAGATAGATATATCTATATATAACTATTATTTTGTATTTTATTTTCTAAACGTTGTCTAAATATGTATAGGTTTTCCATAAGCCCATGGTTCAAGAAGAGTAAATATGTCACCAATAGCAGAATTGTTTTGAAGAGTGAAATGGAAGAGATTGAAAATGGTGATTTGGTAGTTAGTTCTATATATTCTCTTTTTGACTCTGAAGAGGTATTATTTATCACTTATATTAATTATAAATTTTGTATTATATGTTTTTAGATTTAATGTATAAAATATAATATATTATACTTACGCACCCATTTATTTGTTTCATTTATTATTAGGAGATAAAATGTTGGGTCTGTGCTACAATTGATTCTATTGTGGACGAATGGTGGTACCTCGCATGTAGATGTTGCAAAGGCAAGATGGCCGATGATAATGGAATTTCAACTTGCAACAAATGTGCCCATAATGTTGGCGTAACTAGGTGTGTATACTCACCGATTTGTAAAGTACTCTTTTTAATATTTAATAACAAGATACGAACTTTATCACTTCCTGATTTAACATAATATTTTTCATTATACTTATAGCAATCTCTTTGTATTAATAATAATAGTAATAGTAATAATTATAATCATAACTATGGAGAAATTTTTTTGTGAAGGTACAAAATCCATTTGATTGTTTCGGATTCAACATCAAGTGCAACATTCATTTGTTGGGATAGGGAATCTGAAAAGATGATTGGAACACCATGTGAGAGCCTGAGAAGCGAATTTCTTCCCGAGGTATATGAATTTTATATCGTCTTTTACAAAAATATGGATTGATAATCTTAATTGAGATTGAGATTGTAACTTATGTTCTGAAACGGCATCCCAATAGCTTTGAACTCCCCGATGGTGTGTCTAATTTAGTTGGTAAGACGATCCTTTTCAAGGTTCGTGTATATCCAAAACATCCATCAGGGTATGCTGCTTCATTTCCAGTCGTACGGGTTGTTGCTGATGAAACTTTAGTCTCCATGTATAACCAATGGTTCATGCAAAACGAGGTAATCATAAATTTAACAAGTATTTTTAAATATTTTAATTATATGTATTTATTATGCATAATTCGTTAATACATTAATATTTATATATGTAGGACTCTGACTTTCTTACCATAATGCAAAGGGAGGATCATGATAATGGACTGGTTTGTTTAAATAACTTACAAGTTTATATATATATTAGTTTCAATTCACGTGTTTGTTGCTTTAATTTTTTTTTAATTACTAAATCTTTACATAGGATGCAACTTTGGAAGATGAAGTGTCCACCCCATTAAAGGTTGTTCAAGCTATAGAAAAGGGTGATACTTCCTCTGCTAAGTGAAAGCTTTTGAATGAATTATGCAGAACACCTAATGTGCACCAATTTGTTGGTCCGACGACTGCTGGTAAAGTGAAGTTAAATATCGGGAAAAAGGACAAGTCTGGAGTCGAAAGCGAGGGACAAGATGATAATGGGATTTGAGTTGAAGATGAGGCAGAATCTAATAATGGGAACATGCATTCATCATGATATTATGAGTTTTTTCTAAGTTGACTTATATTGCAATTTCGTTTTTGGAACATTAAATTATTTTGGAATATTTCGTATTTAGTTTCATGGCAGTAACAATTAATTTTCATTTTTAAATTAGGACTTAATTGTTTGGCAGCATCTGTTATGTCGTTTTATTCGGGCAATATATAAAGGTTAGCTTGCAAACTTAAATCTGCTATTTAAGTTAATTACAATATTACGTATTGGGCATTTTTTATTACATATATTTTCTCTGTACAATTTTTTTGGAAATCGTTTAACAAACGTATTCCTTATTCTACTTCTAAGATTACTGTTCACTTAAAGATAGAGAATGTGTCTTCATATGCAATAGAATTAATTTACACCTTTGTTACTTTACAAAGAAAAATGAAAATTATATATATAATAAACATGTTGGTAATGTGTTATGCAACACAAGACTTTTGTTTAATATATTTATTCCAATTATCTTACGAAAACTAAAAAATATTTTTATTATCCAATCAATTTAACTAAAAAATCTCTTAGAGCATGATTGGATACAAATTTGTTTTTGTTTTGATTGGATTTTTGATTTGGGTTGGTTAAATTTGAAAAAGTAGGTATGGTTAGTTGTTAGTGGATATAATAAAATAATATTTAAAATAAAATGATTAAAATTAAATTGATGTAAAAGTAAGAGAGAGAAGATATGATGTGATAGTTAGTTAAATTTATGTGAGTAGATGAATAGTGAATTAAGGTTGATGTTGTGTGTAAGAATGATTGATTGATATTATTTAATTATATTGATAATATTAATGATAGTGGGTTGAGTTAAAGTTGAGTTAAAAAAAGTGGTTGAGTTAAAAATGAAAAAAAAAAAATTGGATTGAACTTGTATCCAATCATGCTCTTATGAACTCTTTATTCGACAGTAATGTTTTCAAACTCGCTTTTCTTTAGCCTGTTTTATAATACGTTCCCTATTGAAAACTATAGATACATTTACAAAAACAGAAACGTGTTTGAATTAAAAAATTTGTTAGTTTATTGTATTAAAATTTGTTTTACAAAAATAATTACCATGTTTATATGCTATATAATATATTATATGGATTTGAAAATATTATGTCCACATAAAGATCTAATTTTCGTTTTTACTAAGATTTCAAAATCTCTTATTTATCTCACATAAATCACGTCTAAAAAGATAAGTATCTACTAACAATATATAAAAGATATGTTATATAAAAGATATGGAAAGTAATTTGTGCATATCTTTAATCCCACATACTTATCCAATTCCCTTACATACTCGGCCATTTTGTGGAATTGAACTTAAATTTTGTGCGAGTAAACAGAACAATAAAAAGCTATGTACTTTGGTTTCACCATAATCAATAGCATTCATCCTCAGAATTAGAACAAGCAAGAAAACAGGCAAGTAAGAAAGTCGAGGGCAAAGAATACTATACAAAGCTTAAGAAAGTCGTATATACCAGGTATTTGTTCACAGTAGTATTCTAAAATGTTTGAAGTTGAAATTTCATTTGTCTTCGGAGAGACTAAGTTTGGTTATTCATAATTAATGTTTTTACTTTATATTTGACAGATTATATATAGTACTTCACGAGGCTTCATAATTCATTTTGAACACCAAGATCAAGAACATATAAGGATGCAGAATGATAAACAGGGGCGGAGTACAATGGAAAAGGCAGTACATAAGCACAACAACATAGACATGGCCAAAGAAAACGTAAACCCAGGTAATGAAGTGTTAGAGTAGATATTTTCATACCTTTCTTCCTGTTTTGTAGCCCACCACATTTCTCATTTCAGCTTTACCTTTTACTTACCTTTGCGATCCACTCCATTCTCAGCAAGCACCATTCGTGTGAACAAATAAAACATTATTTGTAAGTGTTTAATTTAATAAATATAAGGATTTGTAAAGGTCAAATAATATATTTGTGAAACTATTTAAATTCGTATTGTTTTCTTTTCAAATCAGAATCAAAATTTACCTTTATCTGATGAATTATATTCGGATTGTCTGAACAAGGTTGTTTTTCAAGACGATTTTCCACATCTATAGTTAAAACGGTTCTCATAAAAATATGGTAAAACATTATAAATAAATTAAATTTTTTCGCTGAAAATCTTTAATAATTGAAGATAAATGCCGAAGGTTTCAAATTAATAGACAAAGATGATAAAGCTAATAAAGAATTTAAGACCTTTTTTCGTGTTCACAGAACCCGTGCGACGATCTTCTTTAAAACCCCCAACAAACGCTGTGATGATCTCAAATTTTCTCCGACAGCATTCAAACTTTGCATGTTTAATTGTAAAATAATGTAATAAAAAAAAATTCAAGTCAATCAATTAGCAACGAAAGGTAAACATACTGAGAAGACGGGTATGAGTATATTACCCAATTGAAAAAATCTCCAGTTAACCCAACTCCAGTGATGCGGATATTAAGCGTAAGAGAGCTATCGCGATTCGGATCTTATCAAAACACATAAAAATCTGCATAACAGAGTGCAAAATAATGTAAGAAAGAAAAAAAAAATTCAAATTTATGAAATGAAGGCGATGGTAATTAAACTGAAACAATCGGGCGATAATCTTACCCAATCAACTCAAACTCCGGCCATGCGGATCTTACCGAAACTCCGGCCATGGGGATATTAAAGAAGATCGATACTCTGCCGATGCGGTCCTACCCAAAGACATCGGAATCTTGGTGTAGCCGACCATAGCACCCAATTTATAAACTAACTAATCCTAAATCGCGAAAGAAAAACTGAAGATTATGCATTAAAATTACATTTCTTACATACTAATCGATATATGTGAAAAAAAAATTACAAACAAGATCCGATTTACAAGATCAGAAGCATATCGATTGCTTCAAAAAATTACATCAAATAAACAAATTGATGCTACTGAAATGAACATCAAATAAAAAAAAAAAAAAAAAAATTGATTTTTGAAAAGAAGATGTATCGAGAAAGTCCCAGCGGTGGAAATGAATTATGCACCAAACCCTCATTTCCGACTTTTTCGATCGTTATACCCGCTGCTGTGAAAATCTGGCCGTCGATTTTGTAAGGGAAGATCTCAACCGTCCGCAAATTATACAAGTGTTCAGTTAAAATGGGCCTACCGATTTTTGGTTTGGCACATGGGCTGAAATAATGGAAAATGATCTCACATTCATATATTAGCCCACTGGACCAGATTGTGTCCCATTTAAATTAATCTTCATATAACTTTAGATTATATTTTGGCCCACAATGATTTTGTTTGAAACATTATAGTGACTAATATCCCACACTTGACAACTAATATTTTTAGATGTCATATTTTACTATAGATTGTTATTGTTATTATTAGAGATTATATATGAAATAGTTTATATTTTTAACATTGTAAATTATAAATTAGCAATTGTAGTCTATAAACTGGGAGGACAGGACAAATGCCTGCCTAGAACCGACCCCAACGGGGTAAACTCAAGAACACTAAAAAAAACACCAACTAACCACACAAAGGCCTCATCAGGGCCATTCCCGAGTGTCGGACTCCAACAGAGTAATGAAAATGACACTCGGGCTCACAGGGACAACTGCCCAAACCAAAAACACAAGACACGCACAACACAACTACGAAAACAAAAAGCACTAACACAAAACTAAATAACTATAACAGCCCTTCCTCAACAAAACGAGCGAACTCAAACCAGAACGATCAACCCTAGACAAATCCAGACAAAGATCCTGCTACCGAAACTGCAACCAAGCCTATACAATAGCAGAAATCTAACTCCGAACCGATCCCCGAATCGACCCATCGCAACCGAGAGAGCCATAGTCAAACCCACACCGATTCCATCCGAGCACTTCTAACACCACTAGACGAGACCAAATAGAATCTCCCCCGCCGACTAACACCACTAGTCAAACGGGGAAAGTGCAAGTCAAAGACGGCCCCTCTCCGACCGCCGCAACAAGACACCGCAGTGACCGGAGCCCCGCCCCACCCTTTAGCTCGCACTCCACCCGTCACCACCACGGACATCCAACGACAAGAGGCCCGGGTCCCACCCGAACAGGTGAAACTCGCCGGAGCCAGCCAATTCCGCCAATCGCTGACAAATAGAAAACAGGGCTTACCTTCGCAAATCGCAGCTCCACCGGCAACTGAGAAGCCTCCACTCACCGGCCTAACTACGACCTTGAGGTGCACCACCGCCTTCCTGAAATCCATCGGCGTTCGCAAATTTGAGACCACCGTCAATGGACCATCTGAAGCAGTAATAGGGGCGCACTTTGCCAGGGAAGGGAGGGAGCGGTTGAGACGACCCCTAGCCGAGCTGGACTTTCGTTGAGGAAGGCGGATTCGCCGGAAAAAGAGGAAGCTGGACGGATTGGGGGCTAGGGTTTTTTCGTTGAGCAGAGGAACTTGACTTAATTATTTTATTTCATTTAGCAAGAAAAAATATAATAACATTTGGTTATATATATAAAATATTTAATATATTATTTTATGTAATATATATTATTTCAAATAATATATAGACATAGATATATATAATATATTATATATATATATATGTGTGTGTGTGTGTGTGTGTGTGTGTGTGTGCGCGTGTGGATCTATATGATTGCTTAATAATATAGATGTGTGATTATTTATGCATTATTTTTTATTCTTCTATTTTAATAACAGGTGCAAATGACCATAGTAGACCTCCATTTCATAATGTTCATACAAAAGCACCACAAAATATTATTATTGATCTCACGAGTGAAGATGAGATTGAAAACGATATTGTACCTATTTCAAGTACCACGACACGTGCTGTTAGCATCTGCACTAATCCTGTAAACCTACAACCAAGTACACATAAACGAAAACGTGGTCGTCCTAGAAAAACACCGTTATCGTCAGGAGTATCTGGTCAGTTTAATTATCAATCTAATTTTGTTATATTTATTTTTTTCAATCATCATCTCGCAATTTCTTTAAACCAGATTTTTTTTCAGGGTCAAATATGATGAATTTTAATGGCCGTCATCTGCACACCCAATCATCATACAATGTGATGAATAATTTACGTGATTCACCACTTTCTGACATAACAAATGGTATTTCTGATTTTAAAAAAATTATGTGTATCTTCATAATTTTAATTTACAATAGTTAACTATATGAAGTCTAAAACAAAAAGTGTAAGTAATATTGTTCTTTTCATACAGTGTTGCAGTCCAAAATTGGAACTTCGAGCACCTTAGGTGTGTCAGTTGGTACGTGCATGAAAATCAAAATTTTTTTGTCTCTTCTATATCAAAGTATATATATATTTTTTTGTTATGCAATATAAATAGTGTATAAAAATTATATTTCGTATATATTTTTTTGTCTTTTTTTTTTGTGATTAGGACAACGTAAGCGTCGTATATTATCTTCTCAGAAGCCCACGCATAATCCGCCTAATAGCATCGTTATCGATCTCACACATGATGAGGAGCATATTAGTAATGAAATAACTCATGAACCCAATACTGCAAGTTCTGTAATTGATCTCACACTTGATAGTCCAATTCAACCAAGTACACAGAAAAGAAAACGTGGTCGTCTAGAAAAACAAGTGGATCATCTTCAGCAGTATCTGGTAATGTCATACGAGTCTTTTTATTAGACAACCAAAAATTTGAAGAAACGTATCTTTTCTAACATTTTTAATTTTTAATTACATAAACATTGACAGAATACTGGGACTTTGGAGATGCAAGTTTTCGTTGTATGCATTGCGGTTCGATGTTTTGGTATGAGGAGAGAAAGGCTTATCATCAAAATGCAGTTGTACCTGAGTACACCATTTGTTGCACAAATGGCAAAATTGAACTCCCTCTTTTGAAAAATCCTCCCCAATTCTTGAAAGATTTGCTTCATGGAGATGGCCAATTAAGCAAACTTTTTCAGGATAATATAAGATCATACAATAGCATGTTCGGTTTTACTTCTTTGGGAGGAAAGATTGATTCAGATATCAATAAGGGGACTGGGCCACCGGTGTTTTCTTTACATGGACAGAATTACCATCTAATCGGTAGTTTCCTTCCTTCTGAAGGTGCTTCTCCAAAGTTTGCGCAATTGTATATTTATGACACGGAGAATGAAATTTCCAACCGAATGAATGCTGTGAGGTATGACTTTACTTTAATTTATATGCAAAATTAAATCATAAATCTATTCTTTAATTATGTTGTTCATTACATAGAACATTTCTATAGATATCTTTTAAATATTTTATAATATTGACATATATTATTTACCTATTGATGTGCATGAATGGATCTGGCAGTAATAATTTGCATGAGGAAATAGTTGTTGGATTAAAACAAATGTTAGACCAACACAACGAACTGGTCAAATCATTTCGTATGGCCAGAGATAGAATGCGAGAGCTTGGCGAATCAAATGTTCGAGTGCGTTTGATTGGTAGGAGATACAAAGATGCCAGGCGATATAATTTGCCTACGAGTTCAGAACTTGCTATATTGGTTGTTGGCGATTTTGACCAGGCTTTGGGTGAAAGGGACATATTGGTTGAAACTAATAGTGGTCGTCTACAACGGATTAATGAACTAAATGCTTCTTACTTGGCCTTACAATATCCTCTTCTGTTGCCTTATGGTGAGGATGGGTACAGAGAAGACATACTTTTTTCTGAAGGCACGCCAATACGTGAAGATGGTCGGAAACATGTCAGTGTAAGGGAGTACTTTGCATACAGAATGCATGATAGAGATCACGAACCTTCGACTATTGTTTCTTCCAGAAGGCTATATCAACAATTTATAGTCGATGCTTATACCATGGTTGAATCTGTAAGGTTGAGATACATTCGTCTCAATCAGAAAAAGCTCCGTTGTGATTTGTATAATGGCGTGGTTGAGGCCGTTCTTCGTGGCGATACCAATCCCAGTACCGTAGGAAAAAGAATTATTCTTCTTTCATCATTCACTGGTGGTGCTCGAAGTATGATTGAAAACTATCAAGACGCAATGGCAATTTGTAGATGGGCTGTGTATCCTGATTTGTTTATTACCTTCACCTGTAACCCCAAATGGCTGGAAATTGTTCGTTATCTCGAGCCAAAGAAATTACGAGCTGAGGATCGACCAGATATCGTCTGTAGGGTATTTCGCGCTAAACTTAAGAAATTAATTAGGGATTTCAGTCAAAAACAAATTTTTGGGAAAGTAAAGTGAGACGTTTAATATTTTATATATAATTACTATAGTCATTTCCTAATCATTTACACAAACGATGTATTTACTATTTTTTTCATATTTGAGTTTGAATTTAAATTCATCTAAAAAATATATATTTTTTTCCTTTATTCATTTTTTTATTTATTTATTTATTTTTTTCTGTTGCAGTTGTCTACACGATCGAGTTTCAAAAACGTGGATTCCCGCATGCTCATATATTGTTATTCCTTTCGAAAGAGTCCAAGTTTCCCAACCCTTCAGACATAGACAGAATTATATCAGCGGAGATACCAGATGAATCTTCTGATCCTCAATATTACGAGGCCGTAAAGGAGCATATGATCCATGGTCCGTGTGGTCTGGCAAAAAAAGACTCGTCGTGTATGGTGGATGGAAAATGCACCAAACGATTTCCTAAGAAGTTTGTTGAATCCACAACAGTTGACGAAGAGGGTTATCCACGGTATAGGCGTCGTGACAATGGAACTTCTCTTGAAAAGAATGGTTTTGTTGTCAACAACGGTTATTTCGTGCCTCATAACCGGCGTCTGCTTATGAAGTTTGAAGCGCATATTAATGTTGAGTGGTGCAATCAATCACGATCTATAAAGTACCTATTCAAATATGTCAACAAGGGTAACGATCGTGTGACGGCATCATTTTATCAAACTTCTGCTGATTCGGACATTGAAAGACCGTTGGATGAGATAAAAATGTATTACGATTGTCGGTACATATTGTCGTGTGAGGCGTCATGGCGGTTGTTCGGTTGGGAGTTGCAGTACAAAAAACCTCCCGTCCAGCGCTTGAACTTTCACTTATTTGGAGAACAACAACTATTATTTGACAATGATGGAAATCTTCAAAACGTTCTCCGTAAACCCACTGTTGATGAGAGCCAATTTCTTGCGTGGTTCGAGGCAAGCAAACAGTATCCTGCAGCGAGGGAAATAACTTATGCTGAGGCACCGTCCAAGTTTGTATGGAATACAACGATAAGGCAGTGGACTCCTCGAAAAAATGAGGACCTACCCTCTGTAGGTCGTTTGCGGTACGTACCTCCCGGTTGTGGAGATAATTATTACTTGCGATGTTTGCTCCCTGTTGTGCGTGGGGTAACATGTCATGAGGACTATATGAAGGTCGGTGATGTCCAGTATCTGACATATCGTGATGCTTGCTATGAACGTGGTTTGTTAGAGGACGATCGAGAGTACGTAGATGGCATGATCGAGGCAAGTCAGTGGGCATCTGCAGACTCCCTTAGACGCATGTTTGCATCCTTGTTGGTGTCCGGTTCTTTTGGTAGACCAGATGACGTATGGAATAAGTGTTAGCAATATATGTCTGATGACATCCTGTACAGACAACGTCGACTTTTCAATAACGACGGTATTAAATGTTTCATATATCAATATCAATTTTAATAAATATTCAATTTCAAGTTTATATACAAGTAGGAAGATTTAATTTCAATTGTTTTGATATTTGTTTATGTGTCTAGTTTGATAGATTTGCAACTTACTGAGGAGCAAATTCAAAACCTAGCCCTTGCTGAGATTGAGGCTTTATTGAGACGTCGTGGTACAAGTCTTCGAGAATATTCTCCTATGCCATTTCCGGACAGGGACAGCATGCATTCAACTTCGAATCGTCTGATATTAGATGAATTGAATTATGATCGAAAGGCCCTCACCGTTGAACATGATACGCTTCTTCAAAACATGACTGATGAACAGAAGAGTGTCTACGCCAAAATTATGTCTGCTGTTGAATCAGGCCAAGGCGGTGTGTTTTTTGTATACGGGTATGGTGGAACTGGGAAGACATATTTGTGGAGGACCTTATCTGCTGGTTTGAGATCGTCTTATGCGTCGCATCTAGCGGAATAGCATCGCTTTTGCTGCCAGGTGAAAGAACGGCGCATTCCCGATTTGCTATACCATTGAATCCACACCAGGAATCTACTTGCGACATCAATCAGTCGAGTCCTCTAGCGGAATTGATTATTCGTGCTTCTCTTATAATATGGGATGAGGCTCCAATGATGCACAAACACTGCTTCGAAGCTGTACAGACATCTTTGCAGGATATTATGGGAGTAATTGACCCCTCAAACAAGGACAAACCGTTTGGCGGGAAAGCTGTTGTTTTTGGTGGAGATTTCCGACAAATCCTTCCTGTCATTCCAAAGGGTAGCCGTCAAGACATAGTTAATGCTACCATAAATGCTTCTGACATATGGGGAAGTTGCACTGTCCTAAGGCTTACAAAAAACATGCGTCTTCGCGGACTTTCAGATTCGAATGAACGTGATGAGCTCGCTCGATTTGCGGATTGGATAGCCAACATTGGAGATGGAACTATAGGGGGGTCGAACGATGGTTGTGCAATGATTGACATACCCGAGGACATTTTGCTACAGCCATCTGATGACCCTATTGCTCAAATTGTTGAAAGCACATATCCAATGTTTAAGGATGCAACAGACGATCCAAGTTATTTGAAGGACAGAGCTATATTAGCGCCGACTTTGGATGTTGTCGATTCTATTAATGACTACATGACGTCGTTGAATTTGTCGTATGGTCGTACGTACTTGAGCTCTGACAGTACGTGCAAATCAGATTCTAATAATGACTTTTTGTCTGATCTCTATACGCCCGAGTTTTTGAATAGTATAAAGTGTTCTGGAATACCGAATCATGAATTGTACTTGAAGATTGGAACTCCGGTCATGCTGTTGCGGAATATGGACCATTCTATGGGTCTGTGTAATGGGACACGATTGGTAGTGACAAAGCTCTCCACTCATGTACTCGAGTGTAAGATACTCACTGGCGATCACGCAGGTGATAAAGTGTTGATTCCAAGAATGGCTATAACTCCTTCTGATGTTAGGATTCCTTTCAAGTTCCAGCGTCGTCAGTTTCCCATTATGGTCTTACGCCATGACTATAAATAAAAGTCAGGGACAATCGTTGTCTCATGTGGGCTTATTTAAGAAACCGGTGTTTAGTCATGGGCAGTTGTATGTAGCTGCCTCCCGTGTCACAAATAGAATTGGTTTGAAAATCCTAATTTGTGGTGAGGACGACGTGCCAACGAATCAAACCATGAACGTTGTATATAAGGAAGTGTTCAATAATATATAGATTATTTTTCGTTATATTTATTAATTTATTATTTATTAATGACATGATGTTTTTTTCAGTAAGTACTCCCATTTTTAACTGAAATTTGCTTTTTAAAAGGGAAAGATATAATAAACCCCCGTGCATCGCACGGGTTTTGTACTAGTGTATAGAATATGGGATCTAAGAATGTAACAATTGAATATTTTTGTATTTGTATTGTCCTTTATAATCATATTCCACCTCAATTGGCCATAGCCACTTGAAATGCTAGCCTCTACAGACATACCATGCTTACGCCATCGAGCCACACAGAGGCAAAATGGGCTGTTCTCTAACCGCTCGACCACACATCCAATTGGAACATTGTGATTTCGATTATCACTAGTAGAAAAAACATATTTTATAACAGGGTTTCTATAACGGATTTGTTAAATCCGTTATAAAAATTAAGACGATGGCATTTTTGTAATAATTATATTCGTTTTATATCGGGTGTCTATGAAACTAATTATATTCGTTATAAATTTTCCCGATTCTCAATTATTTATAACGGGTATTAAAAAACCGTTATAAATTTTTTAGATTCTCAATTATTTATAACGGGTATTTAAACAACTGTTACACAATTTTTAAGATTTATCACATCTTTTTTCGATTCCCCCGTCTTTTCTCGCGCCTAACCGTCTGCCTCTATTTCGCCCAAAATCACAGAATAGATCTAAATCTCGCACAAAATCACAGAAAATCGTCCCAAGCCCTTTTCCCACTCCGTCTGTCGCTGTTCGTACCAGGCCCCCGTCGTCGTTCGTCCCAAGCCCTATTCGCACACAACCTGTTCCCCGCAGCCGTCGCCGTCCGCTGCTCTGAGCCCTCGACTTCCGGTGCCCGCGTTCGTACTTAGCCCTTGCCGTGAAGCTGCACTGAGCCCTCGACCTCGCAGCCCTCGTCGTCCGTTGCACTTAGCCCTCGTCGTCTGGTGCTCGCCGTTCGTACCGGGCCCTGTTCGCACGTCGCTCGTCACCCTTATCCCTCGCCGTTCGATTCTCCAATATCTGTGAGATTCTCACCCTCTTTTGGTAGTTCTTATTCTGTTTTGCTGATGTTTTATATGAAGAAGCCCTCTTTTATTCTCATTTGATGTTTTATATGTTTTGCTGTTTTATATGTTTTTGCTGTTTTATATTGTTTTATATCTTTTGGTAGTTCTTATTATCTTTTTGCTGTTGTTTTATATGTTCGTACCAGTGTTTTATTCTCTTTTGCTGTTTTATATGTTTTGTTGTTGGGGTTTAAGATGAATATGTTTCGCATTTTGCTTTTTAGATATATGTTTCGCATAAGGATTCATGTTGGCGACTTGAATTATGTGGTTATTCTTGAAGAAGAGCATGATATGCTATAGGGGAGATAATCATTTCAAGTCAGCGGAGTATATATTCACATAGATAAGAGTTAACCTTTGTCTAATTTTTTATTCTTTGTTCCTCAAACTCGGTCATTAGGCTTTAAATTGTCCAGTGAAATGAGAATAATAGAGGTGACTTGGTACGTAAGAGAATTGCATTTTGTAATTGAGAAGTACAGAAAAATCTAGACACAGAAAAATAATCCACAGCAATTTTTTTTTTTTCATTTGGCATGAATGATAGAAGTCTAACACACCAGAATTAGCATTAGCAGGGAATGGATGGTAAAAAATATGCTTATATATTTTACAGAGTTGACACATTATGCTGAGTGTTTTCTTTTTTTCTTTTTCATTCTTGAGTGTTATTTTTTTCATTCGTTTTCTTTGTCAAAACTTTTGGAGTGGAATATCTACAGCCCAACATATTTATGTTTGATTCTACTAGTCACTACACCTAGTTTAACTATACATTTCAGAAAATGAAAACATTACTCTCTTTACAGTGATGATGAAGACATTATGTGATAATTAAACTTAACTTGAGTTTTTGAGTTTTTGATTTTTACTATATATTATAGTCTTATGTTTTTTTTCTTGTGACATTGTTTTTCAAGAATAGAATTGTTACTATATTGTCTTTGTTAGAATTGTTTATTTAACATGAACATTTTAGCAAGTTATGGATCGTAAGTGGATAAATGCAACGCGCACAAGTATTGAATATGAGAATGGAGTGGAAGACTTTTTGGAGTTTGCTAAGCGACGTGATTCCGAAAGTATAAATGGAAAATTTTATTGTCCATGTGTGAATTGCCTGAACAATCGACGACTATGTGTTGAAGAAATAAGAGAGCATGTCATTTGCGATGGTTTCAACAAAAGTTATACACGGTGGATTTGGCACGGCGAATTTGATATGCCGATTGCATCCCGAACTGAAGAAATTGATGCAGAGGATGCACATATGTATGATCGAGTAGAAGACATGATTAATGATGTCGGAGCAGAGTCATTTGAACAAGCACATGTAAATAAGGTTTGTGAGTCCTTCTCTGTTGATGCAGAAAAACCTCTCTACGGTGGTTGTAAGAACTTCTCCCGTTTGACTGCGATTTTAAAACTAATAAACTTGAAGGCAGCACATGGTGGAGTGATAAGAGTTTTACAGAGTTGTTGTGCTTGCTTAATGAAATGCTCCCCGAGGATAATGAGTTACCGAAATCCAATTATGATGCAAAGAAGGTTTTGTGCCCGTTAGGCTTGGGTTATAGGAAGATTCATGCTTGTCCTAATGATTGCATTTTGTACAGAAATGAGTACACAAGTCTTCAGGAGTGTCAGGAATGTGGAGTTTCACGATTCAAAAAGGGAGCTGATGCAGATTCAAGTACACGTGTTCAACATAAGAGACCACCTGCAAAGGTGCTCTGGTATCTTCCTATAGTACCAAGATTGAAACGTCTTTTTGCTAGTGAAACAAAGGCAAAAAACTTGAGATTGCATGCAGATGAGAGAAAAAAAAGATGGAATGCTCCGTCACCCGGCAGATTCGCCTCAATGGAAAAAGATTGACCAACTTTTTCCTTGCTTCGGAAATGAGCCCAGAAACTTAAGACTCGAACTTTGTACTGATGGGATGAATCCATATGGCAATCTCAGCAGCAAGCATAGTGCATGGCCAGTTCTATTGACCATTTATAATCTTTCTCCCTTGTTGTGCATGAAACGCAAGTACATTATGTTGTCTATGATGATTTCGGGGCCAAAACAACCTAGAAATGACATAGATGTTTACTTGCAACCGTTGATCGAAGACTTGAAGATGTTATGGGATGAAGGTGTTGATGTATTCGACGCATATAAAAAAGAAGCCTTTAAAATGCGTGCGATGATCTTTTGTACAATAAATGATTTCCCAGCTTACGGAAACTTGTCTGGCTATAGCGTTAAGGGGCATAAAGCATGCCCTATATGTGAAAAAAACACGTGCTACCATCAACTTGAACATGGAAGAAAGACTGTCTACCTTGGAAGTCGAAAATTTCTAAAACCTGACCATCCGTATCGTAGATTGAAAAAAGCTTTCAACGATGAGCAGGAGTATGTGAAGGCTCCAGATGTCTTAACTGCTAAAGATGCTTTCGACCGAGTGAAAAATATGAATGTGAAATTTGGTAAGGCACAACAGGCAACTCAAAAAAGCTTATGGAAAAAACGATCTATCTTTTTTGAGCTTCCATACTGGCACGAGCTTCAAGTCCGACATTGCATTGATGTGATGCATTTGAAAAAAATGTGTGTGATAGTCTTATTGGCACTCTTCTCAACATACAAGGGAAGACTAAGGATACTCTAAATGCACGGAAGGATATGGTTGCTATGGGCATAAGAGAGGAGTTGGCACCAATACCTCAAGGTAGGAGGACTTATTTGCCGGCGGCCTGTCACACCCTATCCAAAAATGAGAAAAGAAGTTTTTGTGAGTGCTTACATGGAATAAAAGTTCCCCATGGGTATTCTTCTAATATTAAGCGACTCGTATCCATAAAAGAGTTGAAGCTGGTGGGGTTAAAGTCCCATGACCATCATGTATTGTTCCAACAATTATTACCTGTGGCCATTCGAGGTATATTACTAAAGAAAGTGAGATGCACGATCAGTAAGTTGTGTTTCTTCTTCACTGCCATCTGTTCTAAGACCATTGACCCTCTACTATTGGATGATTTAGAGAATGATGTTGTAGTTATCTTGTGTCAACTCGAGATGTATTTTCCACCTGCATTCTTTGACATCATGGTACATCTAATCATTCACCTAGTGAGGGAGATTCGGTTATGTGGCCCTGTGCATTTGCGATGGATGTATCCATTTGAGCGGTATATGAAAATTCTAAAGGGTTATGTGAAGAACCCTCATCGACCGGAGGCGTCTATTGTTGAAAGATATGTTGCAGAAGAAGCGGTTGAGTTTTGTACTGAGTATCTATCACGGGTTAAATCTGTTGGTCTTCCAAAGTCTCGCCAAGTGGGTAGATGTCCTGGAAAAGGGACACTTGGGGGACGAATAAAGAGTGTTGATCGTGAAGAGTTGTTACAGGCACATCTGTATATTCTAACCAATACTCCTGAAGTTGAACCTTATTTGGATATGCATAGGAGATTCATAAAGGAGAAAAATCCTCGAAAAGCAGAACGATGGTTAGTGAACGAGCATAACAAGACCTTCATATCGTGGTTTAAAAATGAAGTTGCAAATTGCCCGTCCGCTTCAAATACAGTCTCCTGGTTAGCCGCTGGACCTAATTTTGATGTCATATCTTGGCGTGGTTACGACATAAATGGGTATTCGTTTTACACGAAAGAACGAGATGAAAAGAGCACTATGCAAAATAGTGGGGTTTCAGTTGAAGCGGAATCAATGCATTTCTCAAGTGCAAAAGACAAAAACCCATTATGTGCCTCTACCTCTTATTTTGGGATTATTGAAGAGATATGGGAGCTTAACTACATTAAGTTTACTGTGCCTGTTTTCAAATGTAAATGGGTGGATAGTAATAATGGTGTGAAAGTTGATGAGTTAGGATTTACTTTAGTCGATTTTCGTAAAGTTGGATACAAGAATGAACCATTTATCATGGCAAGAAAAGAAAAGCAAGTGTTTTATGTCATTGACCCGAGCAACGAAAATTGTTCAGTTGTCCTCCATGGGAAACGACAAGTATCAGATGATGATAAGAATGACTTGACTTTTGATGTTTCTGAACTTCCTTCCACCTCATCAAGGATACCTGTTAAAATGAACTTGATGATGTATGTGCTGCAAGAAACGATCATCATGAAGGCATATGGGAAAACACACCAATAAATTAACTTTGTCAGTAAGTATAAAATAATAATTTGGTGTTTATAATTGTATGATGTTTGTAAAATAAATTAACTTGATGGTGTATGTGATGCAAGTTAATTGTTGTAATAGTTGTGTTGTAATAATTGTTTGATATTTGTGTGACAACATAAGTTGACGTTTTGCTAGTATTTGCATTCCCCATGTACGAGATTCAAGTCATTTGGAATAAAAGAACACAACGATCTGTGACTTGAATTAAATTTTTGTTTTATTGTGTTACTACTCATTGCTTTACAGTTTACAACAACATTTTTGTTATATTTTATATTTCAAGTGTCAATTCTTTTCCCTACAATGTTGTACATTTATTTATATAATTCACTTTGTTGCGTGCAGGAATGGAGGATTCCAATAGTGATGATGCTCACTCCGACTCTAGGAACGAGTCGATTCATTCTCAGGAAGATTGTCAAAAGGGCGGGCGCGGAGCAACACGATTGCCACATTTAATGCTTCAAAGTGGGAATAACAAGTTGAAAATATCATTTGATTGTAATATGCTGCCAGATGGACCGACCACAGATATCACCACCTATTTCATTAGTTGTGTTGGCATGTTAGGTCGGAGCAAAGCCAGCATTTTAGCTGAAAATTGGAAAAATGGGGTGCCCGACAAGATTAAAGAGCAAATCTGGCAAACTCTACAGGTATGATATCTATAAATATTATTTGTTTTCATTCCTCTCCATATCATATAGTATAAACTGATATATTTTTTCCATTAACAAATTATATAATAATATTAATTATGTGTTTGTAGGAGATATTTGAGTTGCCGAATGATAAAAAATTGAAAGAATACTGGTTAAGACGTGCTGGGGAATATTGGAGGATTTTCAAGACTAGCCTCAATCGCTACATATTCGGAAAAAAAAAAGGGTCAGCTTCCATATATCAAGACTTGCCCGTATCTTGATAAAGATACATGGGAAGCTTTTGTTGCATCTCGTCAAACTCCTGAATTCTTAGTAAGTTTTACTTTTGTGTAATATTAATTTTGTCATTCATGACTACATGTGATTAATCTTGTCAAACACGTATATGTTTGTTTTTTTATTTTTCTATCCAATATAGTAGGAAACAAATAGTTGTTTAAAACTGTTACAGGAAAAAGAATATTAAAGACGAATAAGTACTTTAAGCAAGCGAAATAAATAGGCTAAAAATTAGCTTCTAAGAGAACAAGACGAGGAAAGAATTTGTAAGTCCAACTGAACACAACCAGTTTCTAGTCATTTGCCAAGTTGTAAAAAGTTTGCTCTACATATGAAAATTTCCATGAAATAAATATTTTCTACCAAAAACATGGATGTATTTCTTTGTTGTGATGATATAGCATATTAATTATGCAGTGGCAAAAAATATGCTGAGTTGTAAAAGTCCACATGTACTGCCACGATCACCAAGGCAATAAAACAATGAAAGGGAAACAATGAATAAAACATATGCATACATACAGGGCTAGCACACACTTTACCAGAAAAAACTAGTAAGATTAATGTGCAGACTTTTTGAAGTCCCCAAATGTATATATCAGATAGAGTAAAGCATGTATTTTCCTAGTAAGTTTTACATATCATATATTAGTTGCATCTCGTCAAACTCCTGAATTCTTAGTTTTACTTTTGTGTAATATTAATTTTATCATTCATGACTACATGTGATTAATATATATGCAGGCAAGAAAAAAAAAAGCACAAGAAACACAATCACATAATAAATATCCTCATATTTTGTCTCGAGGTGGTTTACCTCGTTTGAAGAGAATAATGATGGAGGAGAAATACAAGGCCAGGAGAGAGGCCTCATTAGATGACTACCCTAGCAACAAAAGACAACTAACCTAGCAGCTACAGATCACGCACATTTTCCGTGAGGGGAACAGACCCGCCGACTATCTTGCCAGCCTTGGCGCCACCATACCAGACACACATACATTCCAGACTGACACTGCTCCACTCCGCCTTCGCACGCTTGTTCGGATGGACCAGCTTGGATATCCATATTTCCGATTTTAGTAGATTAGGCTCTTGCTTTCATTAGTCTAGAAAATTACTTCGGGCATCTATTAGCCCGAAGATCGACTTTGTATTGTAGTTCTTGGTTCTTTTTAGTTTTTCGGCTTTCTTTTTCTTTTTGGTTCTTTTGCTTTTGATTATGGTTAGTGAGACTCTGTAGACTATTGTATCTTGTTCGTTGATATTTTGGGCCCCGATTTTGGGGTCTTGATCTATGCACAGGTTGGGGATCCAGCCCAATCCCCCGCCCTTCCGGGGCGTTGTTTGTTTAAAAAAAAAAAAAAAAAAAACTAGCAGCAAGAAAGAAATAACCTAGCAACTTAAGACAACTAACCTAGCAGCATCAGACAACTAACCTAGCAGCAAGAAAGAAATAACCTAGAAACAAAAGACAACTAACCTAGCAGCAAGAAAGAAATAACCTAACAATGGACTGCCTCCCCTGCTATTGGATCCTTCCGCCACATTCATTCTTTAGGTGGCTCGACCCAACCTCGCCACAGGCGGACTATGTCTGGTGGCTCTTGCTACCGTTGACATGTCTATCACATCCATTACTTGGAATGACCGTGGCCTGGCAAATAGGGCTACTCTCTCTCACCTCCATTCTCTCATTCGTGACCACAGACTTGATTTTGTTGGCTTTATTGAGCTGATGATTCGCACCCCTTCTTTTGACTATTACTCGCTTCGCCTTGGCTTTTACTCGGGCGTGGGTAATATTTTGCATAAGATCTAGTTCTTTCACTCGCGTGATTACACTTGTCGGGTCCTCCGTGACACCGATCAGGTGCTTCACGTTGAGCTTTCCGCTGCCCACCTCCCGGAGCCCATCTTTCACACCTTGGTTTATGCCAAGTGTACTAGGGTCAGGCATTATGATCTGTGGGACAACCTGCGTGAGATTGCCGAGAGTATGGAGGGATTGCCATGGATGGTTAGTTGTGATTTCAACATCTTTCTGCACCCCGATGAGCGCGTGGGTGGCCGTTCGGACCGGTCACGGGAGATGTGGGATTTTGCGCAGGCGGTGGCGGACTGTGAGTTAATTGACACTGGATGTGATGGTGAGCCCTTCACGTGGGTGAGGGACGGACTCAAAGAGAGGTTAGACCGTGCCTTGGTTTCTGAGGCGTGGGCGAAGGTGTTTGCGGTTACGACCGTCACACACCTTACTCGATTTGGGTCTGACCATTCACCTCTTCTCATCCGGTGCCGATTTTTGAGCACCCCCCGCCGCTCGTCTTTTAGGTTCTAGAACATGTGGGGTCGCCACCACTCCTTCCACGACACTGTCAGGGATTCCTGGCTTCAGCCGACTGGGCTCTTCGGGATGCGCAATCTCGAGGAGAAGCTCGGCAGACTGCGGCGTCGGTTGAGACAGTGGAATTGGGATGTTTTTGGAAACCTTCATCAGCGCCTTCCTGCGGCTCAGAGTGCGCACGCGACGGCTGAGCGGGCCTATGACCTGGACCCCACTCTGGAGAATAGGACTGCCATGCACCGCTGCCACGCCGAGTACCAGCTCCGACTCCTTATGGATGAGGACTTCTGGAAGCAGAAGGCGGCCGTTCGCTGGGTGGCCGAGGGCGAGCGGAATACAAGGTTCTTCCAGGGCTACGTTAGGCAGAAGCGTGCTAAGTCGTACATCCATAGTATCGAGGCTGATGGGTCATCCTTGACCCAGGAGGCTCAGATTCGGGAGTCGGCTGTTGCTCACTTCCAGACCCTCTTCACATCTGACAGAGGGTCCCTTGTGGCCCCGACCGCTTCTCTTTTCCCCACCATCTCTCATTCGGTCGATCTCATTGGCCTCTGTGAGCTCCCGAGTAGGGAGGAGGTTAGGGATGTTGTATTCTGAATTGATCCCAACAGCGTTTCTGGCCCGGATGGTTTCTCCTCCCTCTTTTATCAGGTCTGCTGGGATCTAGTCGAGACTGACGTCGAGGAGGCGATGTTGGATATTTTCTCCGGCCACCGGATGCCGGATTCCTTCACGTCTACCTCTGGTCGTCTTGATCCCCAAAAGACCCAACCCGAGCTCTTGGTCCGATTACAGGCCCATCAGCCTGTGTAACGTGACCAACAAGCTCATTTTGAAGGTCCTTAACGGCCGTCTTTCCCCTCTTCTCCCCTTCCTCGTATCTCCGAACCAGAGTGGATTCGTCAAGGATCGGGTCATTAGTGATAACATACTTTTGGCCCAGGAGATGATCCACGACATCTCCCGTGCGGATTGGAAGCGGGCTCCGAATATCGCGCTGAAGCTAGATATGGCTAAGGCGTATGATAGGGTAGAGTGGCCGTTTCTTATAGAGGCCCTAGCTAGGATGGATTTCCTAACCGTTGGATCAGTTTTGTTGAGGCGTGTGTGGAGCACTGCACGTTCTCGGTCCTGGTCAATGGCAGCCCCATCGATTTCTTTCCCTCATCTAGAGGCCATAGACAGGGTGACCCTCTGTCCCCCTCCCTTTTCGTCCTTGCGGCGGACTACCTCTCTCGCTGTCTTGACGGTTTCATCCGCGACTTTCCCCATATGACGTATAGCACCCGTGGCTATGGTCCTCCCATCTCTCACCTCTCTTACGCGGATGACATCATCATCTTCACCCGGGCGGATGATGATGGACTGGTCGAGCTCATGCGCCTTTTGGAGCACTATGGCTCGGTTACCGGTCAGCTGGTCAGTGTGCAGAAGAGCACTTTCACCCTCTCCTCTTCCAGCGCGGCCAGGTGGACTCAGCGGGTCCACGATATTACTGGCTTTGCGCGTGGCGACCTTCCGATTACCTACCTTGGCGTCCCTTTATATAAGGGCAACCTCACGAGAGCGCTCTTCGCGGGCGTCAGGCAGAGGATGATCGACAGGATCTCTGGTTGGTCGCATGGACATCTTTCTTTTGGTGGTCGGCTTGCGCTGATCAAGAGCACTCTTAGCTCTCTTCCGATTCACTTGCTTATGGTCCTCGACCCCCCTAGGTCTACTCTTGACGAGATAGACCAGATTATGGCTCGTTATTTCTGGAGTTACGAGGACGTTTCTAGGAGGGAGAGACGTACTCACTGGGTGAGTTGGGACTCCATCAGTCGCCCCCTTCCCGAGGGTGGACTTGGCATCCGCCGCCTCAGGGACATTGTTACAGCTGTCTCATACAAGCTGTGGTGGCGCTTCAGGGAAGGAAAGTCGCTTTGGGCTCAGTACCTTCTGTTTATTGTGTTTTTGTGTTTCTTTTTATGTGTTTTTTGCACATAGTTGAGTCGTTTTTAGGATTGTTTTAGCGTTGACCGGTCCATTTTATTGTTTTCCGTGTATTTTTGTGTTTTTCTTTTATTTTGTGTCTTTGGCGTATTTTTCCGTGCTTGTTAGTGTTATTTTCAGGTTTATTTCCGAGGATGATGAGAAGAGTCTAACCGAGTCCCGAGAGACGAGATTTCCAAGTATTCCGAGTCAGTTGCAAGAAGTCCCGAACCATTGAGCTAATTCATTCCGAAGATTTCGAGCCAAAGTTGATGAAAACTCCCAAAGTCAGCCTCACTTGCGACTTCGAGATGCAGCCAGCGCTAGGCCCAGCACACTCAAGAAAGCCATTTCCCCGTGTCCGCGCCGGCGAAATCCGCCGCCAGGTCGAGAGTCCGCGCCCGCGCCTCGCGAAGATAGCCGCGACATCGAGAGTATCGCCTTCCCTCTTGTGCACTTCCGTGTTTTCCCGTGCCCGCGCCCGCGAAAGACCCCGCGAGCTCGAGAGTAGTACCCCATAGATGCCCGTGCCCGCGAATTTACCCGCGATATCGAGAGTAGTGTCTTCCCTCGCGCCAGTCCCGTACATTCCTCGAGACAGACCGCGCCATCCCGCGCCCCGCGACCCGCGGAAGTACCGGCGAGCTCGAGAGTGTGTCATTTAATCTGCGTGTTTCTACTGTGTGTTTTTGGAGCTGGACTATATATATGTTTTGGCCCTTTGTAATTGAACATCTAGATTTCATTTGCTATTTACTCTTTTTGGTAATATTTTTGTTTTTAGATTTCCCTTTAGATTCTCTCTAGCTTAGTATTTTCCGGCGAACTATTTCCGGCAACTTTTTCCGGCGACTCTCGTTTTTATGCAAGTTTATATCTTTTTACTCCGATTTCGACCAAGCATGCACTAGGAATGTGAGTATTTACTTTTAAGACTTATACTTTCGTATTGTGCACCTAATTTGCTATCTAGTGAGCAGAAGTGATTAGGGCTTGCTCGTTTATTGGATATGTTTGCTCGTTTAGTTACTTTCCGTGTTTTCGTGGTTTTTGAACTCGTCTATGGTGTTTGAGTTGGTTGAAGTGTGAAGTTCTACTTGAAACATCGTGACTTTGATATTGAGCTCGATTATTTCGTCGTAGAATTTTCGTCTTTAACTATCAAGTGTGATAGATGGAGCTCGTTCCTCTTGTTTTCGCTCGTTTTTCTTGATTTTTGGTTCTCCGGTTTAGTAAGCTAGAGTTTCTAGTATAATTGTTCGTTTAATTGCTAGTTGCTTACCTTTTTAGTTAATCTAGTGCTTAATCAATCTCCAACAAATGAATAGAATGTTTAGGATTTATTTTTCTTGTTTTGTGTTTTGGACAATTGAATAGCAACCAAAGCTCCGAATAGCCTTCCTTAGAGAACGACCCGAGTCGGGTAACTCGGTTACCACATACCCACAATTATCTACTAAACAAATGGCGCCGTTGCCGGGGAAGGCAAGTAGGACGCCTAGTTTGTTATTTGGTAGTCCCTTTTTCATGTGTTTCTCTTGATTTTTGTGATCTTTTACTTAATTTCCGTATTTCTCTTGATTTCTCTTGCTTTGTTAGTTAGTTTGTGTTTATTAATCTCGTTTACCTTGTTTCCATTGGTGCGTTCACGGGTATAGTTTTTTGGTTGTGTTTATGCGAGGTAGAAGGAATCGTCCACCCCGAGAGGAGTCGCCACCACTTAACCTCTACGTTGAGCTTAACATAGACGAACCACAACCGGAACCCGAGCCCATACCCGAACCAATGGCGGACCAACGAGAACAACAACCACCACCCCCGAACATAAGGTACTTTGCACGACCAATTATCGGAGACAACACTTCGTGCCTCGTGCTCGGTGAGGCGGCACGAAATTATGACCTCAAAGCCATTCACCTCAACCAACTTCCCTCGTTTTATGGCCTCGCGCAAGAGGATGCTCTTAACTTCATTCGGGATTTCTATTCCACCGTCAATACCTTCCCTCTACAAGGCCTAACCGAGAACCAACTTCGAATGAGGTGCTTTCCATATACCTTGAAGGACCGAGCCAAGACTTGGTTCATGACGTTGCTACCGAACTCACTCAACAATTGGGAGGCCGTCTACGAAAAATTCATGGGCAAATACTATTCACATCAAAAGACCACCGACCTCCGAGCACAAATGGCTAGCTTTAGCCAAAACTCGGGTGAAACTTTTCATGAGGCGTGGGGGCGATTCAAGGGCTATCAACTTCAATGCCCCCACCATCACTTTTGCTTAGGAGTGTTGAATCAATTTTTCTATGACGGGCTTCACCAAACTTTTCAATACATGGTTGATCATGCGGCCGGTGGAGATATTGGGAGCCACACGGCCGAGGAGATTTATGAATTGTACAAAATGTTGAGCGAAAATTCCCAAAGGAAGAGTGTCCGGAAGAGAGTTCCCGTGAATGAGGCGTCACAAGCTTCCGGTTCGTCGAATGATGCGGTTATGGCTAAGTTGGCCTCATTGGAGGAGGAGCTTAAAAACCTTCGCCTACGTGATGTGAAGTCGACCCAAGTAGTGATGGCGGAAGTTTATGGATGTTGTGGTGAAACGGGCCATGGAGGCCACGAATGCCCGAGATACATGGAGCCGGTTTATGACCCGAATCTTGAAGGGGTCCCTTATGATATCAACGCGATCCAAGGGTATGCCCCCCCGAGTCCCAAACAATCCCTACTCAAACACCTATAACCCGGGGTGGAGAAACCACCCGAATTTCTCGTGGAGGGACCCAAAGGCGAGCTACCCACAACCACCGGCACCACCTCAAGCCTACGCCCCACCTCAAGGATATGCACCTCCTCAAAACCGAACCTTCCAACCGAGACCCGAATTCCAAGGCTATCAACCGAGGCCCGAGTTTCAAGGATACCCACAAGGGCGTGGAGGATTCATTCCAAGGCAACCAATGCCCCCTCCACCGAAACCCGAGAAGGAGACTAAGGTGAATTCCTCGGATGCTCGAATAGATAATATGGAGAAATACCTTCAAAGCCTCGCGTCAACCGTGTCCACCCTTCATGACACGATCAAGGGCGTACCTTCAATCCAAGCATCTCTCAAGTGTCTTGAGACACAAATGGGGCAACTAGGGATGTCGATTGGTGAGATCCAAAGGAACAACAAGAAGGATCGACTCCCGAGTCAACCCGAGCAAGCCCAAGCCGTGACGGTTTTACGAAGTGGAAGAATGGTGGATAACCGAGTTGAGATGCCGAGTGATGTTATGGTTGAGGATATTGATGGCAAGGAGGATGATGACGAGTTAGACGAGGTGGCGGATTCCGGGAAGAACAAAGAGGTGATGATTGAGAAGCCGAGGGAGAAACCGACACCCGAAGATCTAGACACCATTCACGAGTCGGCTACACCCTACCGTCCACCGGTACCTTACCCAAGTCGACTCCAAGATACAAAGAGGAACCGGCAATTCAAGGATCTCTACGATATGCTATCGAAGGTGAATGTTAACCTCCCTCTCTTAGATGTTATTCGAAATGTCCCGGCATATGTTCACTTTTTCAAAGACTTAGCGTCTAAGAAGAGGAGGTTTGGTGACAATGAGAAGGTAATGATTTCTGAGGTGGCTTCTACCGCTATTCCTCGGAAGGAGTGTGACCCGGGAGGTTTTGTGATTAAGATTACGTTGGGAAATGGCAAGGAGACGAATGGTATGCTTGACTTAGGAGCCGGGATCAACCTAATGCCTTACTCGATCTTTCAACAATTGGAGTTAGGTGACCTTAAGCCCACAAGGATGTGTTTGCAATTGGCGGACCGCACTTTACGCTACCCAAAGGGTGTCATCGAAGATATTTTGATTCGGGTGGGTAATTTGATAGTCCCGGCGGACTTTGTTGTTCTTGATGTGGGGGAGGTTCCGAACACCGGCAGTGAGCACACTATCTTACTTGGTCGACCGTTCATGGCCACTATCAATACACTCATCAATGTCAAAGACGGTCGAGTCACTTTGTCGGCCCTTGGTGAAACGGTTACCTTTACAATGAATGACTCCAAGACGACACCGTTAGCCACCGAGAATTGTTCTTTTATTGATGTGGTCAAGGAGGAGGTTCATAATCTTTTTCATGCCGAGGTCTCGTGTGAGTGCAACATTCCCGATGATGAAGAGCCCAAGGAGCTAGATCCCGAAGAGGAAGGTGTGGTGGATCTTTTCGAACTATCCAAGGAACCCGAACCCCGGGAAATTTCTAATGAGCTTAAGCCTCTACCATCACACCTCAAGTATGTCTTTCTAGAAGATGACTAGAAGAAGCCCGCCATTATCTTTTCGGGGCTTTAGGAAGATGAGGAAGAACTACTCGTGGGAGTTCTCAAGGCAAACAAGGAATCTCTAGGGTGGAGTTTGAGTGATATCAAGGGAATAAGCCCGGCCACTTGTATGCATAGAATAATTCTTGAGGACGAGTCCAAACCTATCCGAGAGGGACAAAGGCGTTTGAACCCAACCTTGATGGAGGTCGTAAAAGGGGAGATTCTCAAGTTGATCCAAGAGGGGGTCATCTATGCCGTGGCCGTGAGTGAATGAGTGAGTCCCGTGCATGTTGTCCCAAAGAAGAGTGGGATCACGGTAGTTGAGAATAGCAAGGGTGAGCTTGTGCCGACGAGGGCCACGACGGGGTGGCGGATGTGTATCGATTTTCGAAAGCTCAATGCCGCCACAAGGAAGGACCACTTTCCCTTGCCGTTTATCGATCAACTCCTTGACAAGCTAGCCGGACATCCCTTCTATTGCTTTCTTGACGGCTTGTCGGGGTACTATCAAATCCCAATCGCCCCGGAGGATCAACCGAAGACCACCTTTACATGCCCCTTTGGCACATTTGCTTTCCGGAGGATGCCCTTTGGACTTTGCAATGCTCCCGCCACATTTCAAAGGTGCATGTTTTCTATCTTTTCGGATATGATTGGTGAATTTATTGAGATATTTATGGATGATTTCTCCGTTTTTGGTGATTCGTTTGTTGATTGTCTTGATAAACTTGATAAAGTGTTCAAACGATGCATTGAAAGTAATTTGACTCTTAGTTGGGAGAAATCGCATTTTATGGTCCCTAGTGGTATTGTCCTTGGGCATGTCATTTCTTCTAAAGGGATTGAAGTAGACAAGGCAAAAATTGGTGTGATTGAACAACTCCCTGCCCCTCTTAATGTGAAAGGTGTTCGAAGTTTTCAAGGGCATGCCGGTTTCTACCGGAGATTTATTAAAGATTTTTCAAAAATTGCCCGACCTTTATGTGCTTTACTTGCTCTTGATGCTCCTTTTGATTTCAATGAAGAGTGTATGCATGCTTTTAATGAATTGAAGAGTAGATTGGTCACGGCACCAATTGTGATGCCCCCGAATTGGTCTTTACCATTTGAAATCATGTGTGATGCCTCGAATTATGCGGTTGGGGCCGTGTTAGGTCAAAAAGTTGAGAAACGCCATCATGTTGTTTGCTATGCTAGCATGACCCTAAATGAGGCTCAAGTTAATTACACCACAACCGAAAAGGAATTCTTAGCTATTATCTTTGCTCTTGAGAAATTTCGTGCTTACATTGTAGGATATAAAGTTGTGGTGTATAGTGACCATGCGGCTTTGAGGCATTTGTTAGCTAAGGCTCAATCTAAACCTAGGTTGATTCGTTGGGTGTTACTTTTACAAGAATTTGATGTGGAAATCTTAGATAGAAAAGGGTGTGAGAACGTAGTGGCCGATCATTTATCACGCCTTGCTTTACCTTCAAATTCTTGTGATAAGCTTGATCTTGATGATGCATTTCCCTACGAGCATGTGTTTATTGTTGATTGTGTGCCTTGGTATGCCGATATTGCTAATTACTTGGCTAGTGGTATCTTGAATGACGACCTATCCTTCCAAGAAAGGAAGAGATTCATTGCTAAGTGTAGGTACTTTATGTGGGAAGATCCTTATCTCTTCCATCTTGGCAAGGATGAGGTCATAAGACGGTGTGTACCCGAGAAAGAGCAACAAGCCATTCTAACCGCGTGCCATTCATCGAATTGTGGAGGCCACTTTGGCGGTCGAAAGACGAGATTCAAGGTGTTACAAAGCGGATTCTATTGGCCCACGATTTTCAAAGACTCTCACGCGTTCTCTATTTCGTGTGATCGGTGCCAACGTTCGGGAAATATTGGGTGAAGGAATGAGATGCCACTTAATACGTTTTTGCCGGTTGAGATCTTTGACGTGTGGGGTATTGACTTCATGGGGCCTTTTCCGATATCTCATGGGTTTGAGTACATCTTGGTTGGGGTGGAGTATGTCTTCAAGTGGGTAGAAGCTATTCCAACTAGGAGTTGTGATGCTAAGGTTGTGGTGAAGTTCGTTCAAGATCATATCATCAATCGTTTCGGTTTTCCACGGGCAATAATTAGTGATGGAGGCTCTCACTTTTGCAACCGGGTTTTCAAGAAGCTAATGGAGAAGAATGGGATAGCTCACAAGGTTGCCACCCCTTATCACCCTCAAACTTCCTGGCAAGTCGAAACGAGTAATAAGCAAATTAAGGCCATCCTCGAGCGAACCGTGAGTGCCTCGAGACGCGATTGGTCCCAAAAACTCAGAGATGCATTATGGGCACATCGAACGGCTTACAAAGGTGTCCTTGGTATGAGTCCATTTCGTTTAGTGTATGGGAAGGCGTGTCACCTTCCGGTGGAAATCGAGCATAGAGCATATTGGGCTATCCGGATCCTTAATTTCGAGCTTGGTTTGGCCGGAAAGGAGAGACACTTGCAAATCGATGAATTAGACGAGTTGAGAAATGAGGCGTATGAGAATGCCCGGATTTACAAGGACAAAGTAAAAAAGTGGCACGATTCGAAGATTATAAGAAAGGAGCTCTCACCCGGGATGAAGGTACTTCTTTTTAATTCTCGACTTAGATTGCTTCCCGGGAAATTGAATTCAAGATGGAGTGGCCCTTTCGTAATCGAGGAGGTTTTCCCTTCCGGGGTAGTTAAGCTTTTCAACCCGAGCGACAAGACGACCTTTCAGTGAATGGGCATCGGGTGAAGCCCTATCTCGACGGTGAAGCTAAAGAGATCCGAGTATTCTACTCTCGGCTCGACGAGCCAAATTATTGAGGAATTGACGGCTTTGTCGAGCTCACGACATAAAACCGAGCGCTTCGTGGGAGGCAACCCACGTTTTTCTTTTCTTTTATTATTTTCTTTGGTTTTCTTTCTTTTCGTTCTTTTATTCTCTTTCTTTTTTCTTTAAAAAAAAAAAAAAAAAAAAAACCAACTTTACGCAAGTTTAGAAATTCCAAAATCAAAATTGGGTGAAATTGATGTCACACGTTTGCTTTAATCTATATCCCGGTTGTGAATTGCAGCCGCTCTACTCTTTGTAGAAACTGATAAGGTTGGTCCACTACACCCTTTTCTTTTGCGTTCTTCGGCTTCATTTCTCTGCAATTAATCAACAAAACATAAAACTATATAATGTCATGTCTAATATTTTTATATACATATACACGAACACAATATACTATCGATGATAAAATAATATACTATAGTTTTATATGAATATAAAACTATAATTTTGAACAGCTTTGTCCACCGCACCTAATCTAATTAAGAATATGAGTCAAATTATTATTCACTTTCAAACTTGGGTTCAAAGTTGTTCAATTAATCAGGAAAATCGAGAGAATATAATGGCAGCATAATTCTGTAGGTCAAAAGTCAAACCAAACGAGTAATATAAATAAATAAAAAAAAAAGAAAAATAAAAATAAGAAAAATCGAACCAGAACCGAACGCTTCTCTCCCAAAATCCCAAATCTTAGCTCAGCCCATCGGCGACTCCCTCACCGTCGATTCCCATCACCGCCATCAAGCTCTCACCTGCAACCGTGCACCACCGGTGACGAGTCCTCTCCGACGGCGATTCGGGTTTTTCACCTCAAACTGCGACCGAGCTCCGCCGTCACCTCCTGTCACTCGTGCGTTCCCATCTTCGCCAGACGAACCTTGACTTCCGGCGAACTCATTTCCGGTAGCCCCGAGCTACTACCAAGGTACACGGCTTAACCCCCTTAGTTCGGTTTGTTTCTCTTGTTTATTGGAGGTGTATTGGAATTGGGCGTTGCTATATTTTGTTTGACCGTTGTGTCGGTATTGGAGGTTGGGCTTGTTTGCAAATATCGATTGTGCCTTGGGAATTGTTGTGGTGTGTACGAGCACGTCTTGCCGGACGTGTTCAAACTTTTTGTAGGTACACTCTCGCTCGTTCATTTTTCACGTTCGCAATGCCATCTATGAAAAAAAGGGCGAAGCAAGCCGCCAAAGCTTCCAAGGATAAAAAGGTCGTTGTCGAGGAGTAGGAACCCGAGGAACCGCCTCGCCGCTCACACGAAGTAACCACTCATAGCCATGATGCACCTTTCGAGCTTAAGAATTCAATGGAGAGGGCCATTTTTCTCAAACTCCGGGCTGCGCGAATCATAAGGCCCAAGGTAATGGATTTCATGCTCTATGACAAGCTCGGGCTCAAGGCCGACATAAAAAAGTACCTCAAGGTCCTCGGCCTATACAAATATGCCTCGATGAACCACTACGCCTACACGAATATCACACTGGAGTTTTACTCTACCTTTCAACTTGTGGAAAATCGGAAGGTCGTCACATGCCGTTTCAACGGCGAGCCCAGTCAGATTGATGCGGACGTCATGAAGGAAGTTTTTGGATTTACGGGTGTTGGCTTGGATGCTCCGCCGGCGGATTTTGATGTTAAGGAGGCATGGCGTGAACTATCGGGGTTTCCGATGAAGCCAAAGGGAGAGTTGGTTAACGGGCACATTCGAGACCACGTGTTGTGCATCGTCCACAAGTTCCTCAATTATAATGTATTCGGGAAAAAGGAAGGGTCGAAGGTGAGCACTAATGAGATCTTCATGTTACATTGTGCCCTTCACAACAAGCCCGTGAACCCCCTACCTTTCATTTGGAGCAACATCGACCAAATTCGGTGCACGAAACGGTTCTATCCGACCTATGGGGTGCTCATCACGGCTTTGGCTCATCACTTTAAGGTAAAGAGGGGGACCGACATTGTGGACTCAACACCGATTGGGATCAACGAGCTAAAACTTGGGCAAATCATCCTCAACGAGACAACTTTGTGCCCTCACACCGATAGGCGATGTGTGCGCTCGTACTTTGATACGGAGGCGGTGAAAGAGGCAGTTCCCGAGACTACTTCCGGCACCCGGCCGATACTTCATCTTCCTCCCTACGAGCACCCGATGACCG
Organism: Striga asiatica; assembly: GCA_008636005.1. NCBI lineage: Eukaryota > Viridiplantae > Streptophyta > Magnoliopsida > Lamiales > Orobanchaceae > Striga > Striga asiatica. The sequence goes on along the minus strand of BKCP01004738.1, from coordinate 451,072 downwards.
CCGTGACCAAGAGTCTTGCCGAGCTTTGTTTATTCATGACGGATGAGTTTGCGCGATTGGGTGCTCGGATGGACGCTCGGATGGACCACATGGATAGCCGCATTGATACTCTCGATTCTCGACTTTCGACATTGATAGACTCTCGGGCCGTGGGCCCCGTTCCCCTACCGGATTCTCATGCCATGGATCCCGATTCTTCTTCTCTTCCTCCCGATGACACCCCTATGGATACACGGTGACTTCTCACCGTGGAGTACGCATTCTCTTTTCCCTTTTTCTTTTTCTCTTCGTTTTGTTTATGTGTTATGTATTTATTTTCTTTTTGTGTGTTTTCTTTTCACTAGAGCTTGTGTGATCTCGTTCTTTCCGTATGCTTTTTGGGTAAGCAATGAGGGCATTGCTTTGTTTGAAGTGTGGGGGAGGATTTCTTGATTATGTGGCTTAGGTGATCGTTCGTTATGGGTTCATGTGATTTTTTCTTTCGTTTTGGTATTGGTTTGTGTGTTTAGTTGTGTGTTGGACCGGTTGTTTTAGGATGTTGTTTGGTTGTGTCGACTTTCCCCCTCGTGAGGCTTGATGTGCGTTTGAAAGTTCAAAATTGTTAAGTGGCGAATCAAGTATGTTGAATGGCGTCATTGCTAAAATTTGTGCCTAATGGATTCGATGATTTTGACGGTACTTTTGAATTGGATGATGATTTGTTAAACGTGGGACCCGCATATGAATTCACGAAATTGTTTTGTCCCTTGATTGTCTCGATTGATTGACTTGAGATAGGCGTGCCTTATGTTCGATTATTGTAAACGTGTTATGCTATTCGTTTGTAGTGCATCTAGATCGTTTGTGCGTTATGTGATTATACATTTGATGTACTTTGTGCCTCTCCCTTCAAAAAAAAAAAAAAAAAAAAAAAAAAAAAAGGGAAATAAAATGTGAGTTCACGAGGAGGTACGGATTAGGCTCCTCTTATCCCGATTCACCTCGTGAAATTGGATAATGAGCCCGGGAAGCCGGTCTAGGGAACTCGAGGAGACCCCTCGAGGTTAAACCTAGATAAGCATTGTCTAGAAAACCTCGTTCGGAAAAAAATAAACTCACGGAAAAAAAAAAATTCAAATAACGAATGGGAGTTGGCTTATTGGTCCGTGTTTATTTTATCTTCTAGAGTTGACCGCATTAGCTTTTTGCACGTACATGTTAAAAAGGTAGCTTAAATCGAGAAAATCATGTGTAGGATGACTTGGGACGGGTTTTTGTTTTGTATGGATTTATATGTGGGGAGCGTGTTTACAAATTTGAGTTTGATTCTTTGGATTACCGGAGGAAAATGAGAATTTCATTATTGCACATTTGTTAACCTTGGACCATTTGGCATTTCTTTTTGAGCTACTTAACGTTTTGTTTGCTTGAGGACAAGCAAAGAGCTAAGTGTGGGGAAGTTGTTTATTGTGTTTTTGTGTTTCTTTTTATGTGTTTCTTGCGCATAGTTGAGTCGTTTTTAGGATTGTTTTAGCGTTGACCGGTCCATTTTATTGTTTTCCGTGTATTTTTGTGTTTTTCTTTTATTTTGTGTCTTTGGCGTATTTTTCCGTGCTTGTTGGTGTTATTTTCAGGTTTATTTTCGAGGATGATGAGAAGAGTCGAACCGAGTCCCGAGAGACGAGATTTCCAAGCATTCCGAGTCAGTTGCAAGAAGTCCCGAACCATTGAGCTAATTCATTCCGAAGATTTCGAGCCAAAGTTGATGAAAACTCCCAAAGTCAGCCTCACTTACGACTTCGAGACGCAGCCAGCGCTAGGCCCAGCATACTCGAGAAAGCCATTTCCCTGTGTCCGCGCCCACGAAATCCGCCGCCAGGTCGAGAGTCCGCGCCCGCGCCTCGCGAAATCCGCCGCCAGGTAGAGAGTCCGCGCCCGCGCCTCGCGAAGATAGCCGCGACATCGAGAGTATCGCCTTCCCTCTTGTGCACTTCCGTGTTTTCCCGTGCCCGCGCCCGCGAAAGACCCCGCGAGCTCGAGAGTAGTACCCCATGGATGCCCGCGCCCGCGAATTTACCCGCGATATCGAGAGTAGTGTCTTCCCTCGCGCCAGTCCCGTACATTCCTCGAGACAGACCGCGCCATCCCGCGCCCCGCGGAAGTACCGGCGAGCTCGAGAGTGTGTCATTTAATCTGCGTGTTTTTACTGTGCGTTTTTGGAGCTGGACTATATATATGTTTTGGCCCTTTGTAATTGAACATCTAGATTTCATTTGCTATTTACTCTTTTTGGTAATATTTTTGTTTTTAGATTTCCCTATAGATTCTCTCTAGCTTAGTATTTTCCGGCGAACTATTTCCGGCAACTTTTTCCGGCGACTCTCGTTTTTATGCAAGTTTATATCTTTTTACTCCGATTTCGACCAAGCATGCACTAGGAATGTGAGTATTTACTTTTAAGACTTATACTTTCGTATTGTGCACCTAATTTGCTATCTAGTAAGTAGAAGTGATTAGGGCTTGCTCGTTTATTGGATATGTTTGCTCGTTTAGTTACTTTCCGTGTTTTCGTGGTTTTTGAACTCGTCTATTGTGTTTGAGTTGGTTGAAGTGTGAAGTTCTACTTGAAACATCGTGACTTTGATATTGAGCTCGGTTATTTCGTCGTAGAATTTTCGTCTTTAACTATCAAGTGTGATAGATGGAGCTCGTTCCTCTTGTTTTCGCTCGTTTTTCTTGATTTTTGGTTCTCTGGTTTAGTAAGCTAGAGTTTCTAGTATAATTGTTCGTTTAATTGCTAGTTGCTTACCTTCTTAGTTAATCTAGTGCTTAATCAATCTCCAACAAATGAATAGTATGTTTAGGATTTATTTTTCTTGTTTTGTGTTTTGGACAATTGAATAGCAACCAAAGCTCCGAATAGCCTTCCTTAGAGAACGACCCGAGTCGGGTAACTCGGTTACCACATACCCACAATTATCTACTAAACACCTTCGCGGAAAGTACTGCCCTAGACGTGCCAACCACCATTGTTGGGTGAAGGCTGTTGATCATGATAGTAGGTAGTGGCGGCGCCTTACTAGGGTTGGTAGGCGCGCCCAGGATCAAATTTACTGGGTTCTGGGTGAGGGCGATGTTAGTTTCTGGGATGAGTGGTGGGTAGGTGATAGGCCGTTGTCTAGGGATATGCAGGTGTCGCATTCCCCCTACCTGCTTGTGAGCGACCTCTGGACGGACGGGTCGTGGGATAGGGGGAAGCTTGATAGGCAGTTGGGGTCTGGTGCGGGTTTTAGCGGGCATTTATTAGATCAGATCCAGCAGATCCCTATCTCGGGGGACTGTTCAGATAGCATGAGGTGGAGACTTACTGGGTTCTGGGTGAGGGCGATGTTAGTTCCACGCGTCCCTTCAGGCCTCCTCGAGCTATGATGCAGAGATTCAGGCATTACAGATCGGCCTTCAGATTGCTGTCCACCTCTCTAGCCACATTTGGATCGAGCTAGACGCTGCGGCTGTAGCCACCCTTTTGACCTCGGGCCACCAGGGCTCGTGGCAGATTCAGCACCCGCTTATGCGTATTAGAGCTCTACTCCGGTCTGTCCATCACAGGATCACGCACATTTTCCGTGAGGGGAACAGACCTGCCGACTATCTGGCCAGCCTTGGCGCCACCATACCAGACACACATACATTTCAGACTGACATTGCTCCACTACGCCTTCGCACTCTTGTACGGATGGACCAGCTTGGATATCCAGCGTTCCACTTTCAGTAGTTTAGGATTTTTTGCTTTCATTAGTCTAGACATTTATTTCGGGCACTATTAGCCCGAAGATCGACTTTGCAGTGTAGTTTCTGTTTCTTTGTTGTTTTTCGGTTTTCTTTTTTGTCTTTTGTTTTTGATTTTGGTTAGTGAGACTCTGTAGACTATTGTACCTTGCTCGATGATATTTTGGGCCCCCGATTTTGGGGCCCTGATCTATGCACAGGTTGGGGATCCAGCCCAATCCCTCGCCCTTACGGGGCGTTGTTTGTTTAAACCTAGCAGCAAGAAAGAAAAAACCTAGCAACAAAAGACAACTAACCTAGCAGCATCAGACAACTAACCTAGCAGCAAGAAATAACTAACCTAGCAACAAAAGACAACTAACCTAGCAGCAAGAAAAAAATAACCTAGCAACTTAAGACAACTAATCTAGCAACAAAACTCAACTAACCTAACAACTACAAATAACTAACCTAGCAACAACAAACAACTAACCTAGCAACCAAACACAACTAACCTAGCAAGAAAGAAATAACATAACAACAAAAGACAAATGGTCAACGATCAACGTCGGAAGTCAACGGTCAACGCCGAAGTCAACAGTCAATGGTCATAATAATATTTAAATAATTAAAAACAAAGAATTAAATAATAAAAATAAATAATTATTATTTAAATCAAGATCTAAATCTTATGGTTATGAATGAGTCTCACGTCCTCACTTTAAATAATGTGATGCATTGGAACCAATCCCATTATCAATATTCATATTGATTTATTATTATTATTGGTGTTGTTGTTGTTGGGATTCTATGATTTTTGGGATTGCAGGATTATTTTATGTTCAAAATTGTTTTACATTATTTGATATATATTTATGTCATTATTAGTAAAATATATTTCCTATATTATCTCTGTAATAATATTATGAACGAAATTATAGAAGATACTACTTTGATTTTCTTACAATTATGGTAACAAATCTCTATGGTCGATATTTATTATAATCAAGATTTTGAAAATTTTGATTCTTTTATGGTTAGATAAATATGGTAACAACTAATTACCTATTTAGATGCATGATTTTCTTGGGAATGATTTGTCAGATTTGGAAAATGATCTTCAATTTAAAATTTGAAAAAAAATCTTAAGGCGAGATAANAATAGTAAAAATGAATTTTTTTAGCGAGATGTTAGTTTCTAAATCCCTTTCTCTTTTAAATAGTAATAGAGATGTATAAAAGTTTATAAAGCATATCAATATTTGATTATAACTAGATATTAATTTTTCAAAATTATTTAGATTACTAATATTATTTTCTTATTCTATTTCAATGATAAAAAAAACTTTATATATCCAATACAGGATATCACAAAAAATAATAATTTTATTATTTTCTAAAAAAAAATTAATTATATTTTAAAATGTTGTGACTAATAAATTTGATCAAATCTTTTTATTTAGTTGACTTACATGGACCACTACATAACCGCAAAAAATTGAAAACCATATCTATCACCGCCCCGAATTTTTTTACATTGAAATAAATGAACTGAAATGTACTGGTCGGCTCGGTTTTGGTTCAATTTGCTGCTCTGACTCACAAACCAAGCCTCCCTCCTTGATTAGCTTCTGAAAGGTATTCCTTTTTCTTCTCTGAAGTGTAAATTCATGAAAAAACTTGGAGTTACAGTCACCTTCTCTGAGCCATAGGGCTCTAGCCTTCAATCTCCAAAATCTTTCTTCTTCCTGATGAGCTTTGTTTAGATCAGATTTCATAGCCTCCCAGTTTTCCCAGTTTATGTCCCCTCCCTCCTGTCTCATTTCTTCTAGTCAAGAGTTAAGTCTTTGAATCACTTCCCCACTTTTTGATCTGAGAGGTTTATTCCATTCCAGGCCAATAAGGCCATCCTGGTATTTTTAATTTTCTCCCTTACTTTGAACAGAGTAGTCCCCTCACAGGTCAAAGCCCAACGTTCCTTTTTATCCAACCACTGTCAAATTGAAATTTTTTATGACCATGACTACTCATTTTGTCTGTTTCAACAAAGATGACATTATGGTCAGAAGAGCTTTTGAAGCACTAGCACTTGAAAAAGCCAAGGGAGACATAGATCTTGTCCAGTCTTTCCCAAACATAACTTTCATCATCCCTATTGTTTCCCCAAGTAAAAATGCTCACAAAAATGCTCTCTTCTCTCGTTCTTCCACTCCTTTTCTCTCCAATGCTACTTATATCATTCCAGTCACCAGCTAAAGCTCACACCTCTCCCCAGTTCTTCTTTTCCTCCAGTAGAAATTTCCACTGCAACTCTCACCCTCTTTATTTCAAATCAATTGCCGGGAATAAAATCACTCGTCAACAAACGCAAACATTAAATTGAAAATATTCAATGCATAATTAATAAATCCAAGACGTATAATTACTCGAGAAATTAAATTGACATTTCATACTCTAATTAAGATTTATTTTTTAAAAAAAAAAAAAAGAAAAATGGACTTATTTCTAATTACGGCCATATTTTGAAATAAATCTATCATTATATAAAAAGAATAACCTTTTTATAAATTTAGAAATTTTTTCTCGCCAAAATCATTAAATATATCCTAAATATAGTAATTGTTGGACAATTGTGAATAGGCACAAAAACCGACTCTTTAATTGCATTGTTTCATTAATTTTAGCTTGCAACAATAAATTCGATTGACTTTTGGTTTAAACTTTCCCACAAAAGCACGAGTTTAGCTCTTATTTGTTACAAAATCTTATTGCATACATCTGACGAGTTTAAAAAATCTCATCTCTTATCTATAAAGATTTAAAAAAAATAAAATAAAATAAAAACCAATTCATAATTACTACTAGAAATTCATTATCTACTAATTTTCATCATCTCATATCTTATCTATAAAGATTTAAAAATATATATATATATATAAACCAATTCATAATTACTACTAGAAATCCATTATCTATTTTAAAAAGGTTAATTTTCATCGGTCTAATTACTAATATTTTTACAAATAGTATAAGCTAACAATACATCCTCTATAACAACATAAAAAATATAATAACAATGGTGTGTAATCAAATTTTTTTAGATAGAAGTAACACTGGTATTATCTGACATAATGTCTTTATTAAATTATGATATATACATATACATTGATGTTAAATTTAAATATTTGTAGACATATTTTTCTTACAAAATAGTCTAGAAAAATATTTTTTACGCAATGTTAAATTCAAATGTTTTAGATATGTTCCTTCTAAAATTGTTTAAAAAAGTTGTAGGTGACTTCACATCTTTCAAACATAATATAGAAAATTTTGATTACTCTTACAAATAGTAATATAATATTTTAGGTGTTTTTAATATTAAACATACAAATTTTATATTCTCTTATACAAAATAATGTAAATTTTATATTCTATACAAAATAATTTTATATTGTTTGACCCCGAATCCTCTGTAATTTATAATTATTTAGTATTGTTTATCCTCCTCTTTAAGTTATAATTATTTTTTTTCTTCTTCTTTTTAAATAAGATCAATAGTAGTTTCCACTTCCGCCATTGAGTGACTCAAATTCGAGGTCTATTTATAATATTGTTAATTTAATATTATTCTCGTGCATCGCACCGGGTACACACTAGTAGTACAACTAAATGAAAGACAACACATCCCGAACAAAGAAGATTATTAATTAATTGATTATAATTTCTATTAGAAATTGGTGCAATAGTAATCAAAATTTGCAACTAAATTTTAGTAGTTACAATATTAACAATGATTTAGATACAGAATATACTTTAAAAAACGGAATGTACTTTAAACAATTGTGTTTGTATTAGTAACTAATTTTGTGACTAGCACCATATGTTACAAATACATATAGATGATTTCAAGTTAAAGACTTAAAATTGTAGCATATTCTAATAATTTTAATATAAAACATAAATATTTCATTTATCGTCTTTACAAGCCTCGAACACTAGAGCAAGATTCATACGGAGCTAGTTTAAGAAAAATGCTTGAAGTAGACTAAATGAGCAAAACTCAATGTCCCACTTTCTTATCTAAAAGTTCAATTAGTAGATCACACTACTAAAAAAAAGGAGTTCTAATAACATAAATATGGAGACTTTTTTAATAAGTGTATTTTAAATATGCGTTTTTTAATAAGTGTATTTAAAATATGAAGTTCTTTTATTTAATTTAATTTTTAGTTTCGAGCTTGAATGAGTTCGAACGACAATTCGTGCTAATCAAATGAGTTTAAAACCAAACGAAATCGAAACGATACAATTTTTTTTTAAAATAATATTTAATACTACAATGAAATTATTGAATTATTAGTGTTAGTTTTATTGATATTTTTCGGCTTTTTGTTTGGTACCTTTATTTATTATTTGAATTATTTAGTTTTTCTACATCTTTTAGTTAAACATTTAGTTTCATTTGCAATTTTTCTCTGTGGAATATTTTGTTTTAAATATTTTCCTAGATCATATAGTTAAATATTTAGTTTCTTCTACAACTTTTCTCTATGGACTAAGATATATTTTAATCCTATGTGTCGTCATATATACGATAATCATTTTCTTTGTAACATCTTTTGTTTTGGTTAGTATTTCTTTATACAATAATATAATAACTAAGTTAATTGTATATTGTAAGATAACTTTTATAATTTTTTTATAAAAATGTAATAATAAATAAATAATGGTTCTTTAAGATTGATTAAGTAAATAAATAATTAGAAATGAGTAAATTAATAAATAATTTGGAAGGACTACAGTTAGCACTTACAAGTTCCAACCCACGTTGTGTTAAAACTACAACCCACAAGCCACTTAGTGGCTATTTAACTGAAGAATATCACAGAACTGTCAAATTACAATATGAGTGAAACTCACATACCACTCACTGCCAAAGACTATCACAACTGAACACATGATTAGTGAAATCTCAAAAAATAGAATTGGATTTGAAGGATCTGTCAGAGTCTCCACAAATCTTAAAATCCATTGTGTAACGAGAATGTTTTTTGAAAAAGTGCATGGAAAATGAATAGGGAAAAGTGGATGGAAAATGAATAGGGTAAGTGCAAATTTAAGTTTTTTTTTTTTTTAACTTGTAAATCCAATTTTTTTTTCTTTTTTTAACTTTTCACCAATATATGATATGATGAATAATTTAGTTACGATATACAGACAGAAGAATATAACTATGACAAGGAGGCATCATACTTGAATAAATATACGACGCCTTCATCTCAGCGGCACAAGAAACATTAATGCATCTTGAGTTGAATAAGCTTCCAATATACGACGGATTCATCCACGGAAGGCTCAGCCAATTCTACTGGAAGATCATCTTCAAATGTTAATTAAATTAGTTCATATTTTATTTGAGGATATAAAATGATTAGTAGTTTGTATTATTTTGTGAACTGTGTTGTTTTATCAATTGAATTTATTATTGTACTGATGAAATAAAATTTTTGTATTTTGTTTTATTTTATTTCTTTAATGTTGCTTCTTATTGTAAGTGTATTTGAAGCAAAAGAAATTAACTGAAAATTAATTTTGTGATTACTTAATGCGTCACATGAAAGACAGAAAATTATGCCATTAATTGTCGCTAATATTAAGATATTAAGAACGGACCAATCCATTACATATTTGGTTTCTGTTACTGAATAATTAGAAACAAACAGTCTCGTTTATTATTCGGTTGCTTTCCTCAAGTACTAGAAACGAGCTGCTTGTTACAAAAATCGTTAGTGATAGCAACGAAACGAAATCTGTCTCTGAGCATCAGAACCCCTGTTTTCACTAACTAATAATGTAACGGAAAATACTTGTTTCTATTATTTATTAGTAACGAAAACTTGCCCTACTGCAACACAATTTTCCGTTATTGAAATCTCACTTTCTAATAATTTATATATTTTTGGAAACTGTTGGAACCAAAAACAGGCCATTCTTTCTGGCAACGGTAATCCCCTCAGATTCGGTCATGTCTATATCATAGGCCCTCATACCCTTAGGCATCCTCCAGTCAAAATGGTACAAAAGCCGAGCCAACGGCAGTTCCACGTTTGCCAGCCCAAAGTTCATCCCAGGACAAATCCTCCGACCCGCCCCAAACGGGATGAACTCGAAGTTATTCCCAAGGAAATCCACCGAACCGTTTTCGAATCTCTCGGGCTTGAAGCTATCGGGCTCAGCCCAATACTCAGGATTCCGGCCCATAGCCCATATGTTGACCATGATCTTTGACCCGAGTGGGATCTTGTAACCGTCAAACTCGCAATCATCTCTGCATGCTCGGGGGAGCAGTGGGATTGGTGGGTGCAGTCTGAAAGTCTCCTTGATCACTAGTTTGAGGTATTTGAGTGCTTGAACGTCGCTTTCTTGGATGATCGTCTTTCCCTTGAAAGCCTCTCGTATCTCGGCTTGCACTTTGGCCATCACTCGTGGGTTTCTCATCAGCTCGGCCATGGCCCAATCAATGGTCGTCGACGATGTTTCGGTTCCCGCAGAGAACATGTCCTGTTTTTTTCGATGATTATAACACGAACTAATTAAGCAAAAATTCAATTTTTGTCCGTTTACTTGTCTAAAGTCCTTTTTTGGTGCACTAGCTTTCCTCCATTAATAATAGTACGTTATGTTGCAATTTGTATCACTATTGAGACATTATCCCGAAAATGGTTCATTATCTTTGGAGATTAATGTCCTAAAAATGATACAAATTGCAATATAACGTAATGTTTTTTATGAGTAATGTTCCAAAAATAATACAAATTGCAATACAACTTACTACTTTTGATAAGGAGTAAGTTAGAGTACCAAAATTAAACTTTAAACAAGTAAACGGACCAAAATTGAAATTTTTCCACTACTAAAACACAATAGAATCAAGGACGCATGCATGCACTTACAAAAATGATGGCTTTAATGTTGTCGTCCGTAATCGGGAACTGGAGCTCCTCATTCCTCTGCATCCTTAGCAACACATCCACAATATCCTCCCCACCAAACTCCCCACTCTTCTCCCGCCTGTGCTCGTCAAGGAACCCGTCCAGAATACAATCGAGCTCCCTTCTCATGCTCACAAGCTTGTACTTGTTCCAGCTCAGCACGTGCAGCAGCTTGAACGACGGGAAAAGGTCCGCCAGCTCAAACCCTCCTGCCAACTCCATCCCCTTCTTCATCAGTGACATCAGCGAGTCACGGTCGCGCATCACCTTCCCGAACGCCGCCCGGCACGTGATCGTGCTCGTGAACGCAAACACGCGCTCGGTCAGGTTGACGGCCAGTCCGGCGTCTGACCGAAGGGCTGCGACGAGACGGTCGACCTCGTCCTGGCGGATGGAGCCGAAGGACTTGACGTTGCGGGCGCTGAGGAGCTCGAGGATGCATATCTTGCGCATCTGGCGCCAGTAGTCGTTGTACGGGCTGAAGGCGATATCCGTGTAGTCGTACCACATGATCTGGGTCCCGATGCTCTGGGGCCGGTCGGCGCAGGCTGGGTCGTGGGTCTTGAGGGTTTGACGGGCGGCCTCGCGGGAAGAGATTACGACTGTCGAGACCTGGCCGAGGGAGAGGCGGAGGACGGGGCCGTATTTCTGGGCCACGCGGCGGAGGGCGTGGTGGGGTGGGCTGCCGACTAGGAGGTGGAGGTGGCCGATGATGGGGAGCTTCGGGGGGTTCGGGGGAAGTTTTTGGGTTTTGGTGGGGGATTTTTGGGTTCTTAAGAGTTTGATGAGGAGGAAGATGAAGGAGGAGAAGAGGAGGAAGATGGTCAGGTTAATTTCCATAATTTTTTTTATTTTTTTGGGTTTAGGTGTTTGGGATGTTGTTTGGTGATGGAATTTTGGGGCTGTGTTTTGGATGTATTTATAGTAGGGGGGAAAATTTTAAATAAATCAGCATGTGGAGGAAAATTGGGTTATTTGATTTGACGGGAAGTTTGGGAATCGAATTAATTTGACTAAATAGGTTACGATTACTGCGTCCCTTTTTTCTCATGTGGCGTGCAGTCGTCTAGAGTGCACTACTTAGTGACGCCCAAATTTGAATTTTGCATTTGGCGTGGTAAGTGGTAACTTTTCTTTTCTTGTCGTTGCGTTTGATTGAAATTTGTATGGTTTTTCAATATTATTTTTTGGGACCGACTGATAAACTTTCCAATGAATATTGTTATAAAAATAGGGCTAGACGGCACCAGCGGGCCCTGATTTCCGCCTAGGCCGACTCGACAATCAGGCGTCGTTTAGAGCATGTTTGTATACAAAAATTTTCGCTCAAAGTCAATTTTTTTTGTTAACTAGAGTTAATTTGGAAAAAGATTGTATCGTTTATTGTTGGTGGGATTTTAAATTTATATTAAAATAATATTTAACATAAAATAATTAAAGTTGATTTGATATCTATATATATAATTGCTGGCTAGCATTTAATAAAACATTTAATAAAACCCCATTTTGATTTTCCTCCAAAAACCGTTACAAACTTTATCATTTATATATCTCTCTCTATATTTAATTACTAACATTAAATTTAATAATATTAATTATTGTTTACCATCTTTTTATGTTACAATCTATTATTATTATTATTATTATTATTATTATTATTCTACCATATCTAATTAATGTAAAAATATTTTATTGCACATTTTTTATGATTAATTAAGACAAAAATCGTTACATTTTATATTAACGGAGTAAAAATTATACTATTTTATTATATCATATAATAGTTATTATTAAAACTAATAACTATAGTTTACACTAAATGATATATGAAAGTTGTATAAACATAAAAAATTATTTTAAACTTTTTGCTAAAGCTATTTATTTTAAAATTAATATTATATTTTTTTTATCTTATTTAGCGATTGTATTTTTAAATAAATTAATTTATTTTAATGTTATAGTAAAATTCCTTAAAATCGCATAATCAAATGTTATAATAAATTTAATATTTTAAGCTAATAAATTGGCGATCTCTCAATATTACATTATTTATTATATTTTATCTAATTAATATAGTGGTTCATATGCAATCAAATGGTTATGTACTATTTATTTTAACCAATGATCAAATTTTAAAACATAATATCATTATCTAATTTATATTTTTATTATTATATGCATAAATATAACTTATAATACTCTATGATTACAATATAATATCATTGTATAACTTATAATTTTAATACTATATGCATAAATGTAACTTATAATATCCTATTTACATTGTGCAAATGCACAAGGTTGAATACTAGTAAAAGTGTAAGAGAGATAATACGAAGTAATTGTTAGTTAAAATTATGTGAGTTGAAAACTAATGTATATGTGATGTGTAAGAATGATAGGGTGATTGATTATTTAATTATATTAATAATATTGAGGAAATTGAAGTTGGATTAAATTTTGAGTTAACTGAAATTTTGAGTAAAATTTTTGCATACAAGCATGCTCTTAAGTTTCCGCATGTTTAGAATGAGGCGCTCTGCCCTAGGGGCGTGAGGTCCACTGGCACCTGCTGGAGTGATAAAGTCATGTTGAAGGCAGAGGTTGGGGAATCGATCCCTACTACCGTGGGGAGTTGGGATGGGGCACCCTGCTCCTCCTGGATGGATTAGTCCCGCCTCTCTAGGGCGTGNTACATAAAATGTATAATTATTAAAAATTATAAAATGATAATAAGAATGTAAAGTTAATATTAAAAATTATAAAAGTATATAATATTTATAAGAATTAATATACTTTATAAAATGTATTTTGTATGTTATGCATAGTTATATATGAATTTATTAATAATTTTAGAAAAAATATCAAAACTAGCCCGTTGTATTCGGGTTTTTCATATTTGGTCCCATTGGAATGGTGTTTCTCAAAACTAGTCTACTAACTTTTTAAATTCAATCAAAATAAGGACAATTATTGTCGAAACTACCCTTTCCAGCCCGAAAATGACACGTCATGCCGACATGTCTTAATAATATTACAACTGGCTTATTTAACTCCTGCATGGCGAATGACATGGAAAAATATCACAATCAGTCCTATTAATATAGAGATATTTCAATATTGAACCCACTAAAAATAATTTTTTTTCTTCTCATTTTCACAATTGAAAGAAAAAATGTTTTCATTATTAAGATTTACCCAATCGTTATTGTTCTTTCCATAATATCATAAACCGAAATATTTAATCTTTCCTAAGATATTTTCAAATATTTTAAACATTCGTAAAATTAGGATAATATAAAAATAAACATACCAATTTTAAAATGTTAAAAATAAAATTTATGTAATCAAATAAATTTTTTTCAAATGCTACAAACTTTACAAACCATTTTTATTCTCATAAAATAATGATATAACAAAACCAAAAAATATTTGCGTATATATATATATATATATATATGTATGTATATAATAATAATAATATTTTTAATAATAATAATATTTATTATAATAATAAATGAATGAAAGGATGATAGAGAAAACAAAATTGAAAAGAAAATGTATTTACAAACATGGTGATGCATATCAAAATACCATGATATTAAGGATGTTTTATAAAACGATATTAGGAGTATTTTCATCCAATGCACATCTATTATTATAAAAAGAGACAATCCAAAAAAATCTGAAATAATAATTAGAAAATAATTAGATTCCAGCCTAAAAATTTACTTAACATAGTAACTTTTTTTTGAAACTTTTTGAAAATCCCGCCTAAATAATTTGAAAATTTTCGGTCAAAAATTAAATTCAAACATTTAAAGTACAGAGTTTTTTGGTATATACCATCTTTAACTTATATGTTTGAATTTAAATTTTGAACAAATATATTGTGTATATATCTCATACAGAGTATAGATTTATTTGTTGGAGACACAAAATCTACAATACGGTACTAATTTTTCATTCACATTTTTCATTCTCATATATATCTTCATATGTCACAATCATTACTGATGGGTCTACTCCCAGATCTGGAGTGAACCGTTGGTTTTAAGCTCCGATCTGTTCGGACCGCCTCCAAATCACCTCTAGACCACCGTAAACACCTACAAGAACTCAACGCCGGAAGTTTTTTCGGCATAGAGCCTCCGACGCTCAAGTCAGTATAAGAAAGAGATGAGAGAGATCTGCTCAGAGAGAGCAGCAGCATCAGAGAGATGGAAAGTGTATAGAATGAGTAGAAGTTGGGGTTTATGGTTACCTCAGTCCCTTTATATAGAAGGAAATACCTACTTGAAGTACCCAAAATGCCCTGGTCGGTTCGTATTCCAATCACCTCTTAGTCAGCTCAGGATTCCTTCTTATCCACTAAAGATTCACCCTCATTTAGGGGACTTGTTAGGAGACTTTGCAAGTGTCTCAAGTCGTCACCACTCGAGTAGAAATGAGTCGACCTCGAGTAGAAAGAGGCCGGCTTGAGGATTTACGTGTAGTGATACATCTAGAGGCTCTTACCATTCTTCTTCGAATAGTTCTCATCTTCTTGATAGAGGCCGACATTGAAGTTATTCGCTCTCGACCTAGATAGTTGATAGAAGCCGACTTAAGGAGTCGAATTAGAGGAGTCGACTTTAATGCTGTCGACTTAGTGAAACCGGCTTCTTCCATCACAGTTAATATATGAAGAGAAGTCAACTGTCGGGGTGTCGACTTAAGGATGTCAACTTCAGAGCTATCCGATCGACATGCAGGCGGTTTGACTTATCATCTCAGTCGAGTAATTAGTACTTCGACCGGTATATCTTAATATGGCTATATCAATTACAAAATCTAATAAAAACCGATATATTTCAGAAGTTATCGACTTATTTATTGTAGAAACAAAAGGTTTTGCCTTATAAACTGTAGAAAATTTTCAGATTAATCTTTTCGTAGATTCATGTATAGTTTCTAAAAGAATTATTTGGTGGTTTTTTTTTTAGGTGTTGCTAATTACCGCCATCTATTACTACGTACCCCCCTGGACAATTTTGCCCCTTACATTTTT
>BKCP01004738.1:417899-435107 GCA_008636005.1 Striga asiatica | reverse complement strand
TTATAAAAATATACATTTTTTTAATATAATTATAAATATAATTATTTCAAACTTAAATATAATTATATGTTTATGTATTTAAATTAATTATTCATTTTTATTAATATTTTTTTCATTATTTATTTAATTTTATATTTTATTCATTTATAAGTATTTAATATAATTATAAAATATACTTATTTTTAATATATATATATATATATATATATTATTTACTTTTTATATTAATTATATAATTAACTAATTTTTTTAAAAAAATTATATATTTATTATCTTTTTTGGAAGAGAGAGAGAATGTGTTAAGGGCAAAAAGGTAATTAAGAGGCGGATAGGTAGTAATAAGGAGGCGGTGAATAGCGATTCACTTTTTTTTTTTTAATTGCAAGTTTACAAACAACTTTTATTGAAGATGAAAGAAAACAATAATGGAAGAACGCCGGGCCGGATGAAACAACTTTTATTGAAGATGAAAGAAAACAATAATGGAAGAACGCCGGGCCGGATCTCATCGACAAGCTACAGCAAGGTAGAAATGTAAGTATTGCAAGCAATCAACTAGGTACTACACATTTATAATATTATGTCAGTTTATTTATTGCATTTATGAATTTCTACATACTTTGAAGACATTGCCAGTTTACTAGCTTTGGGTCAAGGTGGAGAATGTTATTTTTTATGGACCAAATGACCTTTGTGGATGGCCCAAGAAATACTCATTCACTGGCCCGGTCCACTGACCCATCATCTTAATAGCAATTTAAGGCCCTTTGTACAATTATTTTTGGCGAAATTTTAAGATAACCACGAGATACCAAAATTATTTCATTGTTATTAGGTGGGTGTTTTTATTTGCATCTATACCTAAAAAATAGATTTCTTTAGGTGGTGTAAAAAAGATAGTTACCAAATTAAAACATTCTCTACAATCATGCCATTAGCTTATTAATCTTAAAAANCCATTAACTTATTAATCTGCAAAAAAAAATAGAAAAGTCTATATTTCCTAATAATTATGAAGTAAATCATATCAAATGGAATTTGCTCACCCTCATCCGAAACTACGACACCCTCATTCGAAACTACGGGTCGCAGGCCGGCCGAAGTGTATATCTTAGGTATATTTTATGTATATGTGATATCCGCCGTTCAGGGATCGAGTGTATATCTTAGGTATATTTTATGTATATATGTGGGTTCTGAAATAAATTTTGAGTAATGATTGAATCTCAAGTGTACAATTAAAGTATATTTTATGTATATATGTGTCCTGATATGTCGCTGACTCGAATTATGAGAATCTAGAGTGTATATTTTATGTATATGTTATGTATATGTGTGTATATTTTACGAGAATCTAGAGGGTATATTTTATGTATATTTTAACTTGTTTACCTAGTTGCATTTATGGTTTGACAAACATTACATGTTAAAACATAATTTCACGCAATTATTAAGAGACAACTATAGTAGAATTTGGAGCTTTAAAACTTTTCATTGCACGTATTGGATCATCATTAGTCCTCTCACACATTCTCCTTATTTATTGAAAGGAAACAACTTAAAAACCAATTATGTATGGATATATATATAATGATCCCACCCATTATGAGTCTCAAAACAACACTCTTACATCCCAAATATATATAAATCACACTCCTCTCACTATATATACCATCACAACTTATATTTTTTATAAAACCAAGTATATTTCAATAGCAGCAGCAAGCAAACTCCAAAAAAAAAAAAACATTCTCACTATAATACCACACAACAACTCTCTCCTAGTGTGGTTTACGGACGCTCAACAGCCTCACGTCGTCCACCACGGGCCCACACAGCGACGCATAGTCGTCACTCCTCGTGTGATAGTAAGTGCTGAGGAACATGATTCGGGTCCGATTCGTGTGGGCCACGAACTTCAGCACGGCCCGCTTATACCCGCCATTGCCCTTAGACTCGTACGGGACCTTAACTGTGTCCCGGCCCGCGAACGCCTCCACGACCATCGACCCCTCGCACGAGTTGCTTGCGTCGCCGACCGCGAACGTGAGCAGATGGGCCCGGCCCGCGACTGTTCGGGCCACCTGGGCCACGGCGCTCTCCTTGCCACCGACGAGCTCGATGGCCCGCAGGCCGTGGGGGACAGAGAAGTGGGCTGAGTCGATGTATTTTATGGCCTTGAGAGACTCGACCATCCAGGCTGGCAGGGGCGAGTTGTCGTCTTCGATGTTGGGGGGGATGAGGACGCCCCAGCTCGTGTTTGGGAATATGTACGCACCTTCTTCAAAGTCCCCGTTTTTCAAAAGGTTGTCTGCATTTTTTAAGATTTTCAAATTTGGAGGAATTCCGTGAAATCTTATAAGTATGGAGGCGGGATTTGAAGTAGATTTCGTATAAGGTTAATCCTAGTCTCAAATAAGTTAAATACCTCAGAATTTTGTAAAACTTTTTTAAATCTCAATTGAATACTCCAAAACTTTTAAAAGTCTTAAAAATACACCACAATTTCTAAAGTCTTCAAATACTTAGAAATCCCAATTAAATACATCCCCTACATTGTGCTACTCTGTTATTTCCAAGAACTTCATACAGATAAATCTGTTAATGTTAATGTGAACTACAGCAACTACAGCCACTACAACTACAACTCGGCAATATCAAGATTCTCAAAATAATTCATACTAACTAGCTAGGCAACACGAAAACAACATACCACTTGCTCCATGCCAAGTAGTTAGCTATTCATGACAAAAAACATTTTGCCAAACTAAAAATGACACGGTGGCAAGAGAAAAGGCAAAGTGGTCCAACCTCAAATACCAAATCTATGCCGACAAAATCTATCATGTCTCAAGTATTTACCACTATGAAACCACTTGAGATAATTAATCAACAGCATTGCCAAATTAAACTCACCTCTAGTGGGCTTCGGCGGATACAAGGCCCGAATAGCAACCGAATCAATAAGCGGGCCGCAAGCTGGGTCCTCCTCCAAGCCCGGATTGTGAATTAAAATCTCAACAACATCATAGCTGGCCCGAAAAGCCCAAGCGTACGAGTCCCATCCACTGCTGCTATACAGTGTTTGAATCGGGAGAACCCCAAAATCAGGGGCCACGGACACATTTACCCTCTCCTCTTGGGCGCAAGTTCGGGCTGCACTAAAGGTTAAAGAGTAGTACATTCCCTTTGTCACTTTTACGTATTGCTTTATCGAAGCCTCATTTCCGAGCCTAACGGCTGCGTAACCCTCGGGAACTACCAATAGCATGTCACCTTGCTTTTGGCCGGCTTTGATGTACTCGACAAAGCCCCAAGTTTGCCAATTGGGTATGGCATTGGGCCTGAGAAGGATGGTTTTGTTGAGGTCGGAGGACTTTGGGCCCAGCTCGAAGTTACCGTTGTCCAATAGTCCTGTAATCATCAATGGACATTTCACTATCCTAAATTTAGGATAATAATTTCTACCTATGACAATTAAATAATAATTCTTCCCTAAATCCAAATGGCGAGAAATTGTAAAATGACTAGGGAAAAAGGGGTCAAAGAAAAGAAGTTAAGGCCACCAAATAAATGCAGCTTATGAACGTTGGTAGAGTGTGTTTTACTATGTAGCTTTAATGTTTCTGTTTCATTTAACAGGTCGTTTATTCATTCAATCTTAGTCCTTTTAGCATGAAGATCACATTTTGAAAAGCGTATAAAAGAAAAGAAAAAAAAAGTAAATAAGCTTCATCCGGAAAATGGAGTGCAGAAAGTTTCTTGCAAATATTAAGAAACAACAACAGTACATTCATGGGGATCTAAAAAAAAATGTTGTGGCATAACGAACACAAGAATTAATAACATACAATTAAAAACACACACAAACACAGTTCAATTTTCGAGCTTACCATCTCTGAAGCCAAAAGCAAGGTGGCAACTGGCAAAACACAACAACAGCCGAAGCAGACTGAAAACCCCAATTCTTGACTGACCAGTATACATTGTTCTTGGTGCAGAGAAATTATTCAAGTAGATAGTAGTATTAATTGGGATTTTTTTTTTTTTTTCCCCTTGTTGGGTTCAGATTTGAGTGATTTCAAATAGGTTTGAGAAATGGCCCCTTTTATGCTTGCTAGCTCTCACAATTAGCCTGGTTTTTTGGTGTAATAACGTTGGTGCCAAAATCCTTTTTATTTATTTTTTTTTTTTCGATACTGTGGACCATTGCAATGATAGGTCTGCAGCGTCACATGTGATCATTTAAAAGGGACAAATGCTATAGGTTATATATTTATTATATATTTCTAGCATTTTCTTTTAAAAATGACCCGATAGCCTCCTTTTTAATGATTTTAATTTATTTTAAATAGTATTATATTTTTTTTTCTGTACGAAAATAGTATTATATGTGTTCTATTTTTGTGAAAATATGTCTTGGGAAAAGGATGAGAAGATGACAAAAGGCTGCCTACAGAGCACATGAATTGGCTGCAAAATTTCCCGAGATGGTGCAGGGCATCCCTGGGATGAGGACAAGACTCGTTTAAGTAACTCCAATTGCTTATCTTAATTTGTCAATAGATTTATGAAGTAAGAAAACGTACGAGTGAAAAGATAAATGAGATATTCTCTCAATAAAATTTATAAAAGTCAATCAATTGTTATTATCAAATTCACTACCTCATAACAAAGCAGAAGAGCCCTTTAAGCCCTCAAATTAAACCTTGACTTATTCTCCAAGCTAACTACTAATTATTAAATAATAATAATAATAATAATAATAATCATAATCATAATTATTCTACACCATTCTCCCACAGTTGAGCAGGATTCACCCGCGAATCTAACCCGTTTTCATTGGAGACGTCCTCATGACAGGAATAGCCCGACATTTCCCCCGCTCGAACACGAAGGTTGAAGGTCGCCTAATAATCCCGATGGTAAACATAATCTTGGGCAAGTACTGAACTGGTGCAAAGGCACATGCACATGCCTCCATATGCATAACCCACACAGCGGAAGTAACACAAAACATACCACATCGTTCGTCGCGCTCAAATCCATAACTACGGTCAAACATCCCGTTGTTGGGAGACTTCGCGATAGACAATCAAAAAATAACCAACCCGTTATTGAGTCTCGACTTCGGCTCTGAAAAACCATATTAGGCCAAGATACTCCGCAAATCGGGTCAAAACGACGGTTTCCCATTCGAAGGGTCAACCTCTGCGACATTCCACGCAGAACCCATATTATCGAAAAATGTTGTCTTCGTCATCGAAGGCTCCTCATAAAAAATCTACGGACCGTCGTACAATAGTCCATCATCTTGCTCTTCGTCGAATTCGAGGATGTCCACGCGAAACGGGCCCTCCCATCGACCAACCTCGCGACCAAATTCTCTCTGCACAGGCCTAATTTCTGCATCTCATTCACATGCCAAAAAAATGCATTTGGACTGCTCTTGCTGAGGCCCAAAATCGACACCTAATTCGCTTCCTTCACATGCCCAAAATCTGCGTGCAAAGCATGCAGGCCCAAAAGGTGGCCCAAAGTCCTCAACCTTCAGTACTTGTATCGGACCTATGGAAAATCTTAAAAAAATTGAGGCTTCCGTACCCATCCTCGCCTGTAGTAGCCTGACGGAAATAACCATCTTGGGCTCCGTGCGACCCTCCACCTGTAGCAGTTCACCGGAATTCGCCATATAGAGCTCTGCGCGACCCTCCGCCTGAAGCAGTTCGCCGAAAATCGTCATCTAGGGCTGTGCGATTGGGCGGAAATTGGTAATCAAAACCCTCCTCAGGCCGCTGTTGGCTGTGAAATCAAACCGCCCCTAGGGTTTCCTCGTCGTCGTGCTCGCCACCATGTCCGAAACCACCTCCAGCCCGCCGCTACTCACGAACTCGGGGCTGACCTAGGGTGTCGTCTCCTCGCCATGGTGGTCGATTTGTAAACGGGTTAGCCTACCCAGTAGAGTCGCCAATGTCGTTGCCGTTCAGAGGTGGCAGGGATCGCTGCCGGGGCGCCCGGACATGGCTGCTTCCCCCACATCCGCCTCTGTCTCCCCCGCGATTGCCACGGCCCAAAGCCCCATCGCGGTTCGTCTGCAATTCCGAAACAACCACGCTGTTAAGCGTCAAACGCAAATCCTCGATCCCCGTCGAAAGATCGACAAACCAATCCGTGAAACGCATGAAATCGGTAGTCGATCTGTTGAAACCGATCGTTGAAGGTTGCGTCACGTCATTCATTTGCGGCATCTTGTCGTCCTGGCGGCATCGCAAATCGTACTGACTGTTGATACCAACTGATGTAGGAAGTGTACGAGTGAGAAAGATAAACGAGAAACTCACAAGAGCCGATCAATTCTTATTATCAAATTCACCACCTCATAAGGAAGCAGAAGTGCCCTTTAAAATAAGGCCCTTAACCTAAACCCTAGCTTAATCTCCAAGGTAACTACTAATTATTAAATAATAATAAAAATAATAATTATTATTATTATTATTCTACACCAAGTTAACTTGGGTTTTTCTTGTGAAATAATTTCTTCCGTGATGATAGCTATGCATTATCAAAATGTTACCACAAGTAGGGTTGAGCAAAACTGAGGCGACTCCGAAAAACCAAGTCGAATCAGGTAATTCAGTGTGGTTTGTTTTGGTTTTATTTTTTTCAATGTATTAATAAAGTGCACGTGCGATACATGTAGTAGTGAATGTTTTTGGCCCATTAAGATTAATAAAATAAAATAATTAATTTATTAAATATATCATTGCATGAACAAAATATAATGTACAATTGAGCTCCTATTTTTTTTTTTCAAAAATAACATAATGGTNAAATGAAAAAAAAAAAAATACTATATAACTAAATAGGAACCTAATTCCCTATATATAATCTCTGAATGTACTGAGCCTAAGTGATAGACTCGCACGCTTCAGAATCTTATGTGGCAAATTTTCATGCTTTTTCAATTGGCTTAGATAGATTTTAATTTATTTTCATTCCAAAAATAACTAGCGATGGAATAAATATAAACAACTTGATATTTATGATCATTTTTAAGAGTATTAATTATGTTTTAATATCATTTCCTATTCTAAATATTGTTTATATGGTATATTTTTTTTCAAATTTTTCTCTTTCCTCATTCTTTCTTTTAAAATTGTATAAAAAAATATAATAACTTAATTATAAATATACTTTAAAAATTAATAATTTTTGAATTTATTATAATTTTGTATTTATAATATTTTAAATTAATCATATCTTGATGAGCTTCGATTTGATATTTATATTGTACATACAAAAAAAAAAAATTATTTATCTTTATATTATATTTCAATTTTAAGTATAAATATTTTGACAATCACCCGTGCAATGCACAGTTACTGTTTTAGTGTATATTATAGATGCATTAATTCTTTTATTTATGTTACATGATTCAAGAGTGATTATCTTTCATTTTAGTTTTGACTTTCTCATAAGAAACATTCATACCTGTCGGAGCTCAATACATCAATATTATTACAAAATTCTTCTTCTATTCAAATACTTAGAAATACTTTGGCAAAACAAATAGTCAAACTTTATTATTGTATGATCTTTATAAGATATTTTTACTAACATTTCATGAATATCTCTATGAAATAACCAATTGTGTCATTAGAATCACTAATAATTTTTTATTTTGTCATTGTATAAACTATGACATTACTCTCTCTCTCCATATGAAAAAGATTCGTAATTATCCATGAAGACGTCACCCCACGGGGTGAGCATAAATTCATCTCCTAATAAAAGTTAACTTTTCAAAATCTTAGTGACATGTATTCCTCCGATGCACTAAATTATTTTTTGGAATCACCATACATTATATGAAAGAATATACTCTAAAGTAATTGCACATGTGATCAAGCAAAATATACCAATGAAATTGTAAATATTCATATCATATAGTGAAAACTTCATTTAAACATTCAATTTTGATCAGGCTTCAAAATTTATTTATCAATGTAATTATTTAATTGGAAGATAGATTTTTTGCAAATCATTGACCATCTTGATTGTTGCAAAGATTTCAGAGTTGTTTATCATAATATCTTTCACATTCGTTCGGATTTGCGAGAATTGTGAGCCTAATAATTTATTTAATGTTTTTATTATCCAACTTTTTGCATCATATATAATACTTTAGATATTCAAGATAAGGATATTTTTTTTATTTTTCAGCAATGACCAAGCAAAACAAAATAAAATAATAAAACAATATTGAGAAACATATCATTTGTTAAAATATTTGAGAGGGGAAAAATTAAAATTCTATATATATGGTACTATTATTCACCTATGAACTTTATTATTACGAAGTCAATATTAAAATCTACATTATGTATAACACATGTTTTTATTTTTTCTTATTTAAAAATATAAATTGATAATATAGAATATTATTTATAAGAATTTAAATGCTAGCAACAAAAAATATAGTAATTTTAAAAAACTTGTTTAGAGAAATTGATATTCATATTTCTCTAAAAAAATTCAGACATTTTCTTTTCCATATTGCATTACTATTTTTTTATTTGTTTCTTACTCTATATATTCACAAATAATATTTTATTTATTAAAAGAATTAGAGCATATTTATATGTATTGTGCGTGTGTGGGTGTATTATTTTATATCGGTAGCATAAGTATATTATATTTATTTATTTACAATACATTGTCAACTCAAACATCAATGGAAAGAAATGATGTGAATTCTACATATAATAAAAGCAACAAATAAAAAAATATTTAAGTATTTCAAAATTGACAAATTTAATGGTAGAAAATAATTAAATTTTTAACTAAATAAATTAAGAGTAACATACTGATTTTTAATGCAAAAAACAAAAATATATATTTTTACGTACTTAAAAGTTTTAATTAAAATAAATGTGAATTTTAAGTAGGTTTTATATTTTTCATTAGTTAGAATTTGATAGAACATTAAATATAGTAATTTTTATTTTAGTTCAAGTAACTTAAAGTCTTATTGATTTTTATTTTTGTTTTTGTTTTNTGAATCTTCAGTATTGTGAAGAGTAAAATAACATTTTGATGTATGCGGGCTTGATTAACATCTCAAAAGGTCCAACTTAGATGTTTTATACACAAAATATTACCTATCGTTACATTTAGGTGATTAGCCTGTGAAACAATATGATAATGTTAAAGACTCGATTCAACTTGTTTGATAAATTAGTCAAGCTCTAGCCTGTTGAAGGCATGTTTAAGTTGACGAGTTGAGCATGACTCGTAAGACTGGATAAATAAAGGTTTTATGTAATTTCTTTTATTATCATATAGCGACTCGTTATGGCTCGAACTCGTGAATTTAACAAGCATAGCTCATGTCGACATGATAAGGGCTCGAGCATGATAATGGAGCTTGGCTTGGCTCCATTCATTTTGCATCTCTACACAAAACTAGAATGAAAAGCATATCGCAGTAGTATCAACTCTACACTTATTTAATTAGGAAAAAGCTACAATCCTGTCACGGAATCATTCCGTGAGAGTTTTAGCCATTGATTATTTACAATAACTAACTTTTATGTATATCCAACGGCTAAAAACTCTCACGGAATGATTCCGTGACGGGATGGTAGCATTCTCGATTTAATTATAAGTACTGACCCTATTATGATTTCCAGTTCCTATTTGAACCATAACGTTTGGTCATCCCCAGTGAGTTCAATCAATGTTTAAACTATTGTGTCATACCATTTGGTAATACTGGATACTTACCATTGATCCGATACAATTACATACAAACTACAATATTTCGGATGGTACTGAATTGTATCGGGATTATACCGTAAATATCAAAAAATACTAATTTCAAATAACAATAAAACAATATAAAAAATAGAAAATAAAAATATTATCTTAAAAAATTAAAATTTGATTTGGTAGGTGAGATGCTTTATTTTTATCTCAAAGTTGAATTTCAGTTAATAAGATAATTTTTTTTTTTCTATATTAGGTATTATTTTTCATTGTGTATATTTATATCTATCATTTTACTTGTTAGCTAGTCCGACAATACCGATAAAATCGCATATTAATTGTTACACCAATATTATTAACGGTACGATATTAAAACATTGCTTTTCAATGCTAATATTGCATCAGCTCGCAAATAATTAGGTGTGCGCGCGTGAATGTGCAAGTAAAAGAAACTTAGACACGATATTCAAGGCGAAAAATTCCCTTTTCCCGCCTCCATTTCAACTGAACATGTTTATTAAAGCGATGAATATGTTGATTTTGTACAAGATGTATATGTTGATTTTGTACGTATATATGTTTCTTAACATGATTATTATGTTTCCTTGTAAAATGAACATGTCAACTTATAAGATGAATATGTTTTATTATCAGCTGAATATGTTAAATTATGAGATGAACATGTTTTTTCTCAGATAAACATGTTTATTAACACGATGAATATGTTGATTTTGTACGAGATGAATAAGTTGATTTGTATGTAATATGTTTCTTAACATGATGAATATGTTTCATTGTAAAATGAACATGTCAAATTATAAGATGAAGATGTTATGTTATAAGATGAATAATTTAATAAATTGAGAGTTTAAATAAGCGCGTGTACTTCAGGATAGCAAATATTTTTGAATTCAACTTTATTATCTTTGGCCCGCGCGTGAATTTTTGCCCTGACACACCTAGCAATGTGTGCCAGACACACAGTAGTACTACTGGCATCGACTTGGTATAGATATTAGTCGGTTTATATGCTCATTAATTTTTATTATTTAATTTCAGTTGTGATTTAATATTTCATGCATATTAATGGTTACACCAATATTATAGTTATCGTGGGCTCTTTTTCGTAATTTATACTTGAAGTCTTGAACGCAGGTAAGAGATATGGACACGTGGATGTTTAATTTAAACAATTAGTACTATTTTCGAATAAACGAACATGTAAAAACAACGATATGCTCTAATAATCCAGCAACACATGCATGTGCCTAAGAGAAAAAGCGGAGATATCAAAAGCTTCGTTACTGTTCATGAATGAAGCCAACATCTGTCGATATTCCATGAAAAATAAGCTGAACACGATAATGAGCCTCGTCCTCGTTTTCGATTGACCACAAATTAAATAATTTTGAAATTTTCTAACTCCAGTTTCCAGTCAATATTATTTCACTTGATTTTTCTTTAAATAGGACTAATATTAATTAATAAAATTTAATAGGGAAGTTTTCTATACATTTCAAAATTAGGAGACTATTTTTGAAAATTCTCACAATGTCACTATTGTAATAAATTAAGGATTTTTTTTTTCCCAAATAATTAATGCCAAGAAATTCAATAAGCTGGTGCTAGCATGTAGCCATGTTTGACATTGTACGTACAGATTTCATAAAATATACCAATCTTTTCTCTAATAATTGGGAGGGTAACATGCCTAGCCTCATTAGTTTCTCTGCGGATATGCATTTGATCAACTATCAAACAGTTGAAGCTTGACGGTAATACTTAATTTCACATAAGGCATATAATTTGTATGTGAGTAGGTTAATTACAATAAATCATGATGAAAATATGTTTGTTATTTATTTACTTAAAGTTAACTGCTATTAGAGGTAGATCTAATAGTTGACACTCATGCTTTTTCAATAAAAATATGCACACTTTTATTTAAATTGAAATTTCATTTTTTGAAAATACTAATCTAAATAAAAGTACAATATTTCACAGTACAATTATGTATTATTGTTAAAATAGTATAAGAGATCAACCGCATATAGTTAGATCGTCTTTATTTATTCAGTATGGTCATGTATGACTATAATTAGACAAATTGAGATGTATTGATGGGGACAAGAAAAATGTTAGGTAACATTTTAAACTGGGCCAAACTTATTTAATTGTCACATGAAAGTGGAAAAACATGCCACGAGGCCTGAGGGACCCACGCTGGGAACAGATTTATTTACGGGCCGAAATGCCTAATCCACAAGGTGACATGTTCTTTTTGGGCCTCACTCAAATGGCAATGTGGGCCTCAAAGTCTCGGCACTTGAATTTAATACGTGGCCCGCTAATTTATCTCGGATCAACTTTCATATTCACTGACCTTCTAAAGAGAGACGACGCGAAACTTATTTAATATAGAAACAGTATACTGAATTATTTTCTTTGTTTCTTTGTGCCTTTGTTAGATTATTGTGATTTTGTCTAAGCTTGAATATATGTAACACATGGGCACATAATCAATAAACAATAGAAATTGATCAATCGTGGTCCTTAATTAGTGTATTTGCCTTATAGAAAGGCAGACATCAATAAGGCATGCAATATACCAGCCAAATAAATTGGAATGCATGCATATTGCAATCTCTAGAAAACATCAATTATATCCTATACCTGACATAATCAATAAATTTGCACGATACATTGTCTCTTTCCCCAAACTAATTAGTTAATATATATTCTGAATTTATTCTCTTTCTAACCTTGAAACCTTATTTTGGTTTACAAATTCACTATTGCGCTGCATTTATAAAATAGGAGTGTGAATTCAGGCATGCTTGATGGTTCACCATGAAATTTGATTTCATTCCTTTAGACAAAGCTAGTGAAAAGTCGAAGAGTAATAGATTTTTTTTTTTTTTATTTATATTCCATGTTGGAGTAAGTCTTTGTCGATTGTGGTGATTCACTGTCATGGCCAAACTTCTAAAAGAATGTCGAAGAACAATATGTATAAAAATAAGTCTAGACATATTCATCATATATATAATAATAACATTTAGAAATTGATCGCGAATTTTATTATTTCTATTGATCACTAAGTAAAGTCTAAAATAAAATTTGTCAGTCCCTTTTACTAAAGAAATTAAAAGAGATCAATTGAGAACTTTTCCTAAAGTGAATGGGCTTAAAAATCCACAATGAAAAAAAGAATGATTGTAGCAATAATTTTACCTTGCTGAACGAAGATCCATGAACATGGTTCAAGTAGGAAACTAGACTATGTAAATTCAACTAAGCATTTGGAGCATTAAAAGAACCAAATTTAATCCCTAAATAAATTCAATTGCAATTATTTGTTTATTCTGGCGAGGGTATGTCCTTGGGACTTTTAATGAATCTCAAATTTGTAAAGGTTGAGTGTTATAGGGTACACTTGATAGAGATGTCATCAGTATAAGTGTGAAATGATGGTCACTTTATATGTACTAAATATTTATAAACTAATCCAATGTGTTGTTCATGGTCAAAATGGCCACGGCAATAGAACACGTGGAGCTAAAGTTTTGTTAAATGTATGTCATTGTCTTGGTGTACACTATGAAATAACAGTTCAACACATGTCCACTAGGTCACAAGCACATCTGAATCTTTACTAAAGAAGGTTCAAAGTCACATGCTATATATAGTTCCTAATATAAGAGTTGTGAATATTGCGTACAAGAGGCATGCATGTATATCGTGAAAATTGAGTACAAGAATCTGCATACATGCATGCATTGACTCATGTGGAGGATTGGTAGAAAATTAGTCATTGAAAAAGGGTTTGACCCTGATATAGCCCTACTAAGGGACCGGTGACTAAGTATCAGGAAGCCTCGGTGACTAAGTATTGTTTGTCCCATTTTTGTTGCATTTTTCGTACTTATTTTATCTTTCTTTTTCCCTATATTAGGTTTTTTTCGTTAGTTTTTAGTTCGTTTTATAGTTTAGTTCGTGGTTTGCTCTATTTCTGTCTTTCTTGTACTTTTTCGGTCGTTTTTCGGTTTTTCGTTGTCGGTGGTGTGCAGATTGGAAGTCTCGAGAGAATAGAATTTCGGGAAAACATTAGTCGGGCAAGTGTTATCAGATAGAGAATTTCGTGTGCATCACACATGAGAAGACGGAATCGAATTCCAATACCAAACGAGCCCGAACGACTTCAAAACGTGAGTTGCGCAAACGGTCCAAGCACTAGACCCAGGCGCCGCGCCCGCTCCGCTTCGCGGCACTAGCCGCGACTCCTTCAGAGCACCTGTCCCGAGCACCACGCCGTGAGACACTGTCGCGCCGCGACACATCCTCCCCACCACGCCACGCTTCCAGACGCGGCACTCGTCATGAGCGGACAGAACACGCCTAGGACGCCCGCCACGCCGCGCTACTCGCTCCACGCCGCGGCACAGGCGCTCTCCGCGCCGCGATGAACCTCCACGCCGCGGTACTCCAGCCCTGCACGCCGCGCTGCTCGTCCTTCACGCCGTGTCACTCAGTTGACTATATAAGGCTGCACGGGACCTCACAAAAAGAAAACTCTCCCCTCGGGGAGTAAAAACCCTAGTCCCAACGATCTATTTCTCTCATTCCTCTTCATCTTTCTCTTTCATTTTTCTCTCCAAAAACTCCACTGTTTCACCGTGATTTTTCGATTGCTTTTGGACGAAGCTTGTAATACAGATTCAACGTTCGATTTTTATATCAATCGTAAGTCTTTCTTTTCATTTAATCTATGAAAATAATTACTTGGGCTAAGATGATTGATCGTGTTGAATCGAATTTACGTAGCTAATTTATTCTGCAAGAGATAGGGGATGATTGTTCTCGTTTAACGTGTATTTGTCGGGCTTGATTCGTTTGTTCTTGTGCGAGTTAATTTGATTAGGAATCGATGAAATCTTGTTTGGTTGATTGATATAATCGAAGAGTGACACTTCGATCTTGCAATTGGAAATGGTTGAATGTTGATTAGTCGAGTTAGGGTTTTGTTGATTCTAAATGGTTAGTTGATTAATTCTCTTCTAATTGAATTAGCGACTTTTAGAACCGAAAGGGGAAAAGTCGTAGACCTAGGCTCGCACGAGATAGATGATTTCGTAACTGAATAATCTATGGGTTTTGGATTGGAATACATGCTTGTCGGTGTCTTGTCCCTTGTTACGAAAAGTTATTGGGATTGGATAATTGGCCGGTAGTGTATGCTCGAACTTGCTCGTCTATGTTCAATCCCTTGTTACGAAGAGTTATTGGGAGCGAACCGCTAGACGTGTAGGCGAGAGTGTCAGTTCCGAACCGAACGATCAATTTCCTGGCTTTACGTTGCGAACTTGAATAAATTATCCCCGATTCCCTAGCTTCTTTATTATTATCTAGTTGGTATTTTAGGATTTACGCTTTTATGCTATTTCTTAGTTGATAGTTAATCCAATCTGCTATCTGATTAAAGTGTTTAGGATTTATTTTATTTTTGTGTGAAAATCAATACCGAAGTTAAATTCCGAACCGCCTTCCTTGTGAGATTGACCCGAGGTTGGGAGTCATCCCGTACTCGGTAAAATATAATTTGCTACAACAAGTATCAAGTCTCGATGACTAAGTATCAGGAGATCTCGGTGACTAAGTTTTTTTTTTAAAAAAAAAAAAAAATTAAAAAACTGATCGTTGAATTTCCAGCTATCAGATTGATCCGGCGACCCAAATTTAATCTGGCCGCCGGATATCCAACGGTCGACCCGGCCCGGCCTGGAGGGAAAAAAAAATCGAAAACCCAGACCCGTCTTCCGGCCCAAAACCAGCGGGTTAAAAAAAAAAGACTCAGAATCAGCCCGTTTGTAGCACAGATCTAGTTCAATGATCCGTATATACGGGCTCGTTCCAGTTCGACCCGCGCGGTCAGGGTCGACCCTGGCCAGTGGCCATGCCTAACACTCTTACGAAAGATGCCAACGTTGGGAAGAAGATGGGGCACGTGTGAGCTTCATGCGCCGTCTACAACTCTAAAACCCCGGTGACTACTCGTCGTGGGACGTCAGAAAGCATGGCGGGGGTGGTGAGAGTCAATGACGGCTGGAGACGAGCGACGAAGGATTTAGCCTATATTTGACTCTAACCCTAGTCTGATACTTTGTAAGAATGTGGAAAAAATATATCTCTTGTATTAGCACAAGGATATGTACACGTATATGACATAAGACTGACCTCCCTTAGGTTGGGCCTAAACCTAATTCTACAATATATAATCCAACAAATATAACTAACACATAATAGCAATTAAAGGGTAAAATAGTGAAATAATTATTCTATTCCGAAGCTTATTTGATATAAATCTACACTTTGTATTAACACATCAACTGACTTGGTTTTGCGGTTTGAAAATAACTATAAAGAGAGTCACATTCTCCTCTACACTTTAAACATTAAATATGTCAACATCATCAATCACATGGATTAAAAATTGCTGACATTACTAAATTTATTAAGCATTGAAGACGCTCTAACAATCAATATTGTTAAGACTTGGACACAATCTTTTAATATTTTGCTTTGGATGGTCTCTTATATTTCACTTTATTCCCTTTTTTTTTCGTATTTTTGAGTCCATCCTATTATCCCGTAGGGGAGGGAGTATTTTCCCGTAGGAGAGCTTTTTAATCTCTAGTTATGGAGTCTTTTAGTTTAACTTTGTGTTTTGCTTGTGGGTGAGTTGTGCTCTAGTTTAGATCTAAGCGATTTTCAGATCTGTCGTGCCGCTAGATTCAATTCAAGAGCTATGTTATTCAGCTGTCGGGTTGTTTTCTAGTTGTAATTATGTTTTTTTTCTTTAAATTTCTATTGTTCCGACAGAAAAAAAGAAATAAAAAAAAAATAACAATTAGGCTGACATATATTTTTATATAAATATGCATACTTTTATTAGAAAAATCCACGCTTACAATATTAACATAAACAAAGTATGACACTTAATAATATAAAAATGCATTTAGTTAAAAAAATATGATGAGTCGACACCTCTAATTATTAAACTGATCGGGCAAGAATTTGTGAAAATAATGAAATATCAGGGCTAGAGTAACTTATAGCATGCGACCCCAATCGGAAAATATGAATTAAATAGTGTCCACTTACAAGGTCGGCATATATATCAATCCTTTTAAGAAAACAGAATACGGAAGCCGAAGGTGACAATTCCAAAATCGAAGCGTGGCCAAGCCTCATGGTATAAATGTAATGTCCCCCAATAAATAAAATGAGTAGTTTGTTTAGTCATCACTAGCCAACACCTTTACCCTTTGTCATTTCTTTTTTAGATCTGACAAATGAATTCATCATAATCCAAATTTCGAAAATCGGAAACAAGTAATTCATTACTTCTTTAATAATAATAAAAAAAAAAAAAAAAAAAAG
>BKCP01004738.1:386196-405306 GCA_008636005.1 Striga asiatica | reverse complement strand
AATGCCTCCCTACCTGCCTCTTAAGAACTGCAAGACTCCGAGTATGCATAGGAGACTGTGGGAGTACACCGTTAGAAGGAGGAAGTCCAAGTAACCCGCAAATCAAAGTCTGGAAAAAAGAATATGTTAGAGGAGTAATAAAATCGTCGAGTACAATTGCATTGTGGACGCAATTAAGACATTTTTAAATATGCTCATGATTTCTGTACCATGACTCCAAGCAAGAGGATATCATAATGGTAAGCTGACGGGTTTTTCAGATTGAACTCTTTCTGTTGCGCCAGCTGTGAAGCCACACTGTGGTCGAAAAAGTATAGGCCCGCAATCATCAATGCCGGTATTAAGGCAGCAAAAATGTACTCCACCGGTATTTTTCCCATGTCCTATAATTCACCATTATATAATTTGTTTATCAAATAGCTCCAACCATTTCATCTTCACTTGGCCAAAACAAAATAACAAAAAATAGAAAAAGGAAGAAGCAATATAAAAAATCAGTCTTTTTCCCTTGGATTTACTAACATGAGACACCATCTACTTAGTTTTACATGGATTTTTTTAAGTACCTTAATAACTCCCCAATGGTACAATGATTTAGGGTCCCAAGGAAGTGGACAGAACAGCCTCCTAGGAACCCCAGCAGGAACATCACGAGGTACAACATAGGATAAAGAGGTCCAAACGACAACCATAAGTGGGACCCCATAATCTGCAATTAGGCTTCTGAACATGCCTGTTTCAACATTTTGGCCAAGTTATTAAGTTACAGAAAATGAAATTACAATGAAATTGGATGTAAAGAATTTTAGTCTAACACTAACCTGAGCCATAACGCCAGGATCTAGCTTTTCTGCTCTTTAGGGCAGTTATTAGCAGTCCAAATGAAAATATGATGGCAAGCAACCCATTAGTGTAAAGCCATTCGAACTGGTATTTCTCTTCTGACGCATTTTCACCTTTTGGAATGTTGAATTCACTCACCACACCCTGTGGTTAAAGTGATTGATGATGAAAAATGAAAAATAAAATGAGAAGATCAGATCAGATCAGCCTTCTAAGCTGGGTACTCAACGACAACGTAATAAAAATTGAGTTATGGATAAACCAAACATTTTACAATGAAAATTGCTTAAACTACTCAAAAATGAAGAAAGATTATTTTATGGTTATATTGAAACTCGTGTGTTTTTAATTTGTAATTTTGCAAGGTTGGGCTAGAATTTGTAGAAGTGAAATTCGGGAGAAAAAACAGGAGAGAACGGGAAAAACAATACCTTAATGGCCTCCTGAATGAAAAGTACAGAGATTAGCATGCCAAAAAGTTCACCAGCCACCCTCGTAAATCGAGTGATGATTGTACAAGCATTGAATATAGCCAGAAGTATCAAGAGCAAGGAAGTCCAGACACACACCCTGATTTTTCAGAGGAAAGTACAGATTATAAAGTGACAATCATCTTATGACTCTACAAATGAGAAAAAAGTCAAAAACAGATTCAAGAAAGAAAAGAAAGAAGGCTAGTTTTACACACCACCCAGCCCAGGCTAGATACAGTTCTTTGCCTATGCTGTTTTTGGCAAAGTTGTATAAGTAAGTGTACATTATAATGGTAGGTTCTGCAACTCCTAGGATCAACAATGGCTGTCCCCCGAATATTGCATGGATGACCCCACAGATAGCCGTTGAAGCAAGAGTCTCAGTTGTGCTCAAGCTTCCATCTGTACAAAGAGATAACTTTACAGAAATAAAAAGAAAAAATGTTGTGCTTTTAGCAGAAGTAAAACTTGTTAGTGTTGGCCAACACAAACTTAAAACTCTACCTGTTTCCCGACTCAACTGCTCTCCAAATGCAATTACTGGGAGAGCAGAAGCAAAGAAAATATATGCTGTTGGGGCCAAAATCCTGATATGGTGATATGGAATAAATAAATATCAAATTAGGTTGCCTAAATGAAACAACAGTCTTCAGAACACCTTTAAGACTTTAATAATAATAAGAATAAACAAAATTGCACCTTGCGCCCGAGCCACACGTATTGAGCCAGTCTTTCTTGTAGCATGCCAGCCTTCCTTTGAAATCCTCCTTAACTCCCTTGAATGGAGTCTTAAAGTTATCCATGGTGTTTGCTGCAAATCAAGAAAAATGAAAAGGGAAATGACATTTTCTGTATATACTAATGCAACACCTAAACAGATTTCAGGAAAATGGAGATGGGCATACAATTTTTTGTAACCTTCCAGGGTTAAATAAATACAGAAAAGAAAAATGGATTGAACAAGAAAAAGATCAAATATATCATGATACATTAATTGCATTTCATACATTGTATGAACATAAGAAGTATGCCAGTACTATGATACTGCCTCACTATAACAATAGAGTAACAAAAGGAGAAAAATTTAAATTACTAGTCATGAGTCTCATGACAACGAGTAAGACAATTTTGTAAAGGTTTAAACATAGAATAATCACCAAGGCACGTGAATTCCCTGCTGACGCTGACAACGATGCAATAAACTAATCATATTTGAAGAGGGATAGAGAAACAAATTAGATGCATTTAAATTAACTGATAGTCGCGTAAGATAATTGTGGAGATCAGAAAATAGAAAAACATGACATACTTCGGCAGATTTTTTAATTGTTTTAAGAATATTCTCTGGAGACCACACACATGTAGATTGTAGAACATCATTCATAGGGACCAAGTAAAGGTACAAATATGGATCACACAGATAAATCTTAAAACCCTAATCATTCTTTTTTCCATCAAAATATGCACTTTTCATTCCCATCAGCAAATTATGCCAATAGTCCTTTCAGAGAAAATAAATAACATAAGAAAAGGGGCATCTATCCAGGTAAATGATAGTTTTTTGAATTTGTACTCATGACATAACAACTAAACTAAAAACCCACTAATTGGCCAAAAAAAAAAATTGAAAATAAGACCTCTTTCCATATGAGAAGAGGAAGATTTTTGACAAGCACATATTTTGGTAAACATTCACAAACAAATTACAACTCCAAATGCCAAAAAGACAGACATGTATACTAACATATCAATAAAAAAACACACACCAATCGTCACAGGCAAAGGTAATCAGAAAAAGGAAAGGAAAAGAAAAGACATTGGTCCTACACAGGAAGAACAGAACTCACGGCGGGCCAATCAGGACACGAGCAAAAAGTCCACAAATGTGGGTCAAGATTTGAACTTTACGGTCAGTAAGAGAAGAAAAAACAAGAATAAGAAGTCTGGTTTTGAATCGG
Organism: Striga asiatica; assembly: GCA_008636005.1. Lineage (NCBI taxonomy): Eukaryota > Viridiplantae > Streptophyta > Magnoliopsida > Lamiales > Orobanchaceae > Striga > Striga asiatica. The sequence goes on along the minus strand of BKCP01004738.1, from coordinate 402,032 downwards.
AATATCGGATCCCGTTTTCCGGTAGGCGAAACGCCGCCGGCGGAAAAAGGGGAAAAATGTCGGCCAAGCTGAATAGCGAAAACTTTCTACCTTTTTCAAATCTTAGTGAATGTGTTGGCTGCGCGAATGTTTTCTCCTCCTGATTTATCTCCTTGCCAATGCCAACTATTATGCAATAGAGAGAAAAGTGGGAGAAAATTATAAGAAAATGAGAATGTACGGGCTTTTGGGGTGTGATAAATATCAAACTATATAAACACGGGGGAGGCGACCAAGTGGGTCCCACACTGTAAAGAAACTATAGGCTGTTGTAAATATGTCCGGTCAATAATTTTCGTCATCTGTTTGTGTCACTTACTGGGCTTTGGCCAGCTCATTTGATTTATTAGAAACCGTGTGTCTGTCATCTTTTGGGTTACAGGCGATAATTTGACCTGTAATGACTAATGATGTGAAATTATGGTATAAACAGGTATGTTATGTAAAATGTAATAAACATACCGCGTTTACACTTTACATGCGTGATGAACTATATATGTGCTTATGTTACAAGAGTCCAAGAAGGAGTCATGCATGCAGACAACACAGAAAGAGAGTGACTCATGCGTTAAGACGAAACTAGTATTGATCCCGGGTAGTTTATTTATTTAGAAAACAAAAAAATCAAGTGAAAAAAAAAATAACGTATTTATAAAACGTATTTCAATAATACGTTTTTTTTTTACTTTAAAACGTATTTTAGTTATACGTTTTCTTATATTTTAATTAACTTAATTAAGTTAATTATCTTAATTAATTATTTTAAATTAAACCGTGTTCTCGGAATACGTTTTATTATTGAAAACGTATTACAGGAATACATTTTTCAATAAGAAATGTATTCCGAGAATACGTATTTTTGATTTCTTTTCACCCCTATTTTTTTTTGTCCACTTGTTTTTTTTTTAAATAAAGAAATAACTCCCGTGCAACGCTATCGTTATTGGGAATACGTACATGAGAAGTCGACGTGCCCTCAACATCATCCACTCCCCCGTAATAAAGAGTAAAATTCTCAAACTGTGTAACCGGTGTAATTGCCTCCAATGATAAATGCAAATACACAATGAACATAGAAGGAAATAAATAAATCCACTGAAGAGCACTATCGTTATTGGGTCTTCCGGCATTCCACGAACCATCGGGTTGACGAAACATTAAAGTAATCTCTTGAATTGTCTAACCTTCTCCAAACCGACAATTTTCATTAATCATCTGTACCAATTGTTCATATGATATCCTCCCCGTAATAACAAATGAACCATCCGGACGATCTATAAATGAAACAAAATCTCTTAACTGTTCCTTCGCACATCGCCAATACAAATTAACAAAATATGGACCGCAATACGCCATTTATACCTGTTGCAAAAAAGACTTTCAATTCTTCCCAATTACAACAACACATAATGTCTAATCCAACACCCACGAAATTTAATTATTCTTTAAATCCATTTTTTTACTCAAACGAAAAAACCAAAAAAAAATATTCTCAATCGATTAATCCTCCAAAACCCTAATACCCATAATCTAACAATAACATACAATTCATCTATATTTCGAATAAATTGAAAGCCCTAATTCTAATCTTAATTTCGAAAAACCCTATGCCCAACAACAACCAACCAATACACAATTTACAATTTACAACAAAATTTCAATCTCCAATTCAACATACACACATAATCGATAAACAATTAACAATTCTCAATCTTCAAACACCACCACATTCAAACATACTATAACAATTCTCAATCTCTAAACAACTCTAAACAATGTCAAAAGTTGAGATAAACCAATATACCTCGTGCGAATTAATTAACCGGAAATGAGGTTCGTGTTGTTGTTGGTTTTGGATCAAGTTTTTTTTTCCGCCTCTGCTCTCGCTCTCTGGTCTCTCTGGTATGTATTCGCGCAAATGAATGGAGAAGAAGAAGAGAATTTTTTTTTTATATTTAATTGTAAAACGTATTACCAGAATACGTTTTACGCCTATTTAATTATAAAACGTATTTTCATTATACATTTTTCTTTTTTTAAAAAAAAACGAATGATGCGTTTTATAAAAACGCATTCGTTAATGAACGTTTGTAAATAAAAAACGTATTCCGATTAGACGTTTTTAAATATTTTTTTAACTAAAATATAGAAATAGACAACGTATTTCGAAAATACATTTTTAAAACTCTAAAAATCAATTTTAGGGTTTTGGAAAACGTATTTTTGGAATACAGTTTACAAGTATCATTTTTTATTCAATTCTCCTTTTTTTTTTAAATGGAAATATTTTTTTATTTTCTAAATATAATTATAAAACGTATTACGGAAATACTTTTCCTAATAAAATTTTATTAGGAAAACGTATTTCGATAATACGTCCTTTTTATTTTTTTCACCCTTTTTTATTTTATTTTTTTCCATTTGATTTTTTTGTTTTTTAAATAAATAAACTACCCCGCTGCACGGGGCATATTTTAAATAATAATATTTATATTTTGTTATTATTATTTTTTTATTTTTTAGTTACTTTTAGAAGAATATATATGTGACTCTTTAATATATGTGATTGTTTTTCATAATTTTATAAATATTGTGAAAGCCTCTAATATTAGATAAGATATTTGTGTATAAAATTATTAACAAGTATATTTTTTCATATTTATTTTTCTAATATTTTAAATTTTTAACAACTCAAAATTCATATTTGGTTCAATGAAAAATTTAACTCATCAGATTTATTTTGTTTTACTAATTTTTTTATTGATGATTGTATAAAACATCATCCATTTGATAGTTAAATTTTGCCTCTAAAAATTTTATTTATTTTAGCTTTATTTAATGTCTATATTTTGATGCTATCTTTTCGGTATGTATATCATATGTTTTCATTTTATTATTTCAATGAGTACCAAATGAACTAATTTTTAGTTATGGTACTTTAATATAAATTATTTTATTTATTNGAATCTATATATATGTGTATAGATATATATTATTTCACCCATCCACCATAATAATAATTATAATAAATATGTTTTATCCACACATCAATAATTTTATACATACAAATGATTTATTTAATGGATTATATATGTATATATATATATTCATTATTTTTTAGATAAACATTGATATTTTCGAGCAATAGATAATTTAGTTAATTTTGATATGTTTTAAGTTAAGTTTCTATTAGACGAATCATATTTTTCTACGCGATAAATTAATATTATCATTTTATAATATCAAAATAATGCATTATTAAATATGAAATTGTTAAAATATAATTTGATTTGTATTTTTCATATCAAAATTCTTAAATTTATAAAAAATAAAAAAAAAATATAACTCAATCTTTACATAACAAACTTTTAGAATTGGTTATAAGTGAAGTTCAATAATATTTCTAAATTAGGTTGAAAATTTTAAGCGGGAAAATATATGCTAATTTTAGCTAAATAGATTGGTCCATTATATAGATATAGATATAAATAAGCTAAAACTCTTAAAGTTCGGCTGTTGCTTTGGTTTTATACCTGGAAATCAAGGATATTCGACTCAGTTGTGTCATCAGCAGTTTCTTCATTTCTACCACTTGACATTTCTTGTAAATCTGGGGTCTGAATCTCTTCCTTATCATGACTAATTTTTGTGTCTAAAGTTGAGTCAGATGCTTGAATATCATCATGAGCTACTTCATAGAGATCTATAAGCTTCTCCACATGTCCTTCTTTCACTGAAGCAGAAACAGTATCTCTCTCCTTTTCCCATGATTCAAATTCTATTGAGTCCTCGTTCTTTTCTTTAAGCTCACTCAGTGTGGACTGAATGTCATTGTTCTCCTTGGTTAGAGCTTCTGTGAGAAATGAAGTTTTGCTTTCTTTTCCCAAATGTTCATCATGTTCCTTAGGTAAGCCATCTGGTTGGATCACTAAGGTTTCTTCAGTGTATTCTTGTGGAAATTTTGTTGCAACATTCTGCAAGAAGAATATAACTTAACTATGTCGAGTATAAGGAAAAGTGGTAGTGTTAATTATGCATTCCGTTAACAGTTTATAATGGTTAAGCAATTTGTTAACTGGTGTTAAAACCTATATACTGTAATGCTGCATAACTGTACCTTAAGATTTTCTTCATTTGTGGCATCAATTCTTTTTTCATTTATGACTGACTGAGGGTTTGCAGTTACACTTTGCTTATCAAAACAGCAAGTTGCTTCTATGTCTTCACTTGAGGGAGATGACTTGTGATCCTCTTGAGCGTCCTGTAAGTTCTCTTTCGTCACCAAGTTACTATCTGTAGTTTTGTCACCATCTGAAAAGCCAACTTCTCTTGTATGTTCATCAACAAGTATGGGTTCATGCGTAGTTGTTGACTCGCCTTCATTGGTATCCTTGCTTGAAGCTTCTATTACTGATGGTTCTTGCAAATCTTTTACCAAATATAAGTCCTGCTTCATATCTGAGGCGTCCAGTTGAATTGATGAGCTATTGTCACTATCATCATATTGAATAAGAGAATTGCTTTCACTATCCTCATTTGACACACTTATCGCAACATTCTGCAGAAAATGGATTCCGTGCTAACAGTTAATAATTTTAAGCGATCTGTTAACTGGTGTTAAAATCTGTTTACTGTAGTGCTTCTTAACTTTACCTCAAGATTTTCTTCATTTGTGTCTATGACATCAATTCTTTTTTCATTCATGACTGACTGAGGATTTGCAGTTACACTCTGCTCATCAGGAGAGCAAGTTTCTTCTATGTCTTCTCTTGAGGGAGATGGCTTGTGATCCTCTGTAGCATCCTGTGAGTTTTCTTTCGTCACCAAGGTACCATCTGTAGTTTTGTCACCATCTGAAAATCCAACTTCTCTTGTATGTTTATCAACAAGTATGGCATGTGTAGTTGTTGACTCACCTTCATTGGTATCCTTGCTTGAAGCTTCTATTAATGATGGTTCTCGCAAATCTTTTACCAAATCTAACTCATGCTTCATATCTGAGGTGTCCAGTTGAATTGATGAGTTCTTGTCACTATCATCGTATTGAATAAGAAAGTTTCTTTCATTGTCCTCATTTGACACACTTGTCGCAACATTCTGCAGAAAATGGATTCCGTGTTAACAGTAAATAAGTGTTAAGTGAATTGTTAACTGATGTTAAAATTTATATACTGTAATGCTGCTTACTTTACCTCAAGATTTTCTTCATTTGTGTCTGTGACATCAATTCTTTTTTCATTTATGACTGACTGAGGGTTTGCAGTTACAATTTGCTCCTTAAGAGAGCAAGCTGCTTCTATGTCTTCACTTGAGGGAGATGGCTTGTGATCCTCTGGAGCGTCCTGTAAGTTCTCTTTCGTCACCAAGGTACTATCTGCAGTTTTTGCATCATTTGAAAATCCAACTTCTCTTGTATGTTCATCAACAAGTACGGTGTCATGCGTAGTTGTTGACTCGCCTTCATTGGTATCCTTGCTTGAAGCTTCTATTAAGGATTGTTCTTGTAAATCTTTTACAAAATCTAAGTCATGCTTCGTATCTGACGTGTCCTGTAAAATTAATGAGTTCTTGTCACTATCATCATATTGAATAAGAGAATTCCCTTCACTGTCCTCATTTGACACACTTATCGCAACATTCTGCAGAAAATGGAGAAAAAAAATTAAAGGAAAGGAAAAAAAAAACAGTAACATCTGCCATTAAGGTGTTCCACTCTAGTATATGCCAAGTATTTATTACACAATTCAACTCCAGTATGATATTCTAACCTGCTGCTCTTTAGTTTTATCCTTGGAATCACATGGATCCGTTGTTTCTTCCTCTGTTTTCTCGTCCAAGGTTCTATGTGGATTTACTATTGGGCTCTGGTCCTCAAGAAAATCTGTTTTTTCTGTGTCTTGACCCAAATCCGTTGCTTTTGTGTACTCCACTACTGCAAAGAAGGATTCTGCAAGCTTACCTGTATCCAATTCTTCCTTCAGAAAATCACTTTCTTCAATTTTCTCCTGCAATGATTCTGCTCCATTTATATCGAGTTTGACCTTATCAGTTTCAGTTAATGCATTATCATTGGGATTCACTAAGGAATCTTTTAATAATGATGGCTTCGCATTGTCCTCCAAATGCTCCTCATCTTTCTTTTGTGGTTCATCAACTTGGATCAACAAGTTTTCTTCCGTCTTCTCCTTTGAAGCTATTGTCGAGACATTCTGCATACAGAACCATAGGTTCGTTAGCTCTGGGTTGAAAGAAAAAAATTTAAATGATTCGTATAAATAGTTATTTATATGGAAGAGTACATATGATATGTAAGGTGTGTGTACTTATGTTATATATAATGAAGATAAAATGTTATGAAATTTCTGACCTGTACCACAGGAGTTTCCTCCTTTACTTCAGCTGGATCAAATGATGTTTCCTCTGTTTTCTGATCCTGGATTATTTGTGAAGATGCTGTTGCACTTCGCCCCTCTGAAGAAATTGTTTCCACCTTGTGTCCCAAATTGTTTATTGAGGATGGTTTGTGGTTGTCTTTCTCCAAATTTTCTTCATCTTTATTTTCTGAGTCTTGCTTTTGGATCAATGAGTTATCTTCCGTCTTCTCATTTGAAGCAAATGTTCGATCTTCCTGCAACAAGAACAATAAGTTTGTTGATTTTCTTGAGTTTAAGGAATGACTTTTTATTCATTTATTTATATTTGTGGAAAAGTTCCACTGATACTCCATGGATGTGAAATAAGCTAGTTCCATTGAAGGTCAAAATGCTACAACATTTCTGACCTGCAGTTGAAGAATTTTGTCATTTTTTTCAGCTGCATCAATGGAATTTTCATCTGTTTCTCCATCCGAAATTACGGGTGTTGCTGCATTTTGTTCTTCAAAAGAACTTATTTCTCTGACAATGCCCAAATCGGACTTTTTAACTTCTATGGAATCTGCATTCAAGGGATCTTCGGGCTTCTCAATTTTAGATTCTTTCTCCAGAAGAGCAGTTTCTGTACATTTCTCATTTTCATCCAATTCATATTCTCTTAGTTCTCCATCCATGATTCGAGCTTCATGGATAACTACCGACTCATCATCAGTGGCTTCCCTTATCAAGGATTGCGGCTGATTCACCTTTTCACCATCTTTTTCTGGTAACTCTTCAAATTTTGCTTCTGAGACATCCACTTCAATCAAATGCTTTTCTTCTGTTTCCTCGTTCAAACAAGTTGTTGAGAAGTTCTGCAAGAAGAATAAATATTCACCAACTTGGTTAGCTTTAAAAGATTTTATATTATTTTTCCAGAATAAGGCCATTTATTTCTCATATGTATCAAAATCAACTGTAATTGTAACAGGAAGTTCATATCTTCATCCGATGCTTACCTGTACCTCAACAACTTCCTTTTGTAGGTCAACCTTATCAATTGTCTTTTCAACCATACCACAACTTGTGATTCCTTGTAGATCTGCATCTGGGTTTCCCTTTTCGGAAGAACATGAAACAATTGTTGGCATACTCTGCAATAAGAAGGAAAGGTCAATAAATTGAATGACCTTAAGAGTATATGTCTTTCTTTCTTTCTTTCTTTTTTTTTTAAAAAAAATTCTCAGAGTGGTGCTAGCGGGAAATGAATTTTTTCTTAGTATGACTCTTTTCCGTACCTCAAGAATTTCTTTTTGTGTTTCTACTGCATCAATGTTTTTTTCTACTGTAACGCCTCTTGTGATTCCATCAAGACTCACATTTTGCATTTGCTCTTCTGAAGAAGTTTCTTCCTTATCTTGGCCCAAATGAGACGCTTTAAGATTATCAGTGACTACATGCATGGTCTCTACGGATTCATGCGTTTTTTGCTTCAGCAAACTAATTGTATTTTTTTCATTTTCAAACAGTTCAACTCTGTTGAGTTCTGCATCCTCTTCTTTGGCCTTATCAGTGGCTGCCCATTTAATTGAAGCTTCAGGCGGTGGCAATTTTTTGCTTTCGTTTTCCAATTCCTTATCACGCCCAATCTGCGAGTCATTTGATTCTTCAGTATTTTCTTGGATTGCTTTCGAGCAAGTCTGTTCATTTGCAGCTATATCCAATGGCTGATAATCTAATTTAGGGTCTCTAATGATCAAAATCTCAGTTTCATCTTTCATTGTTTGATTTGGCTTTTCAGTACCCATGCTGGCAATTGGTGAAATGTTGTTTACCTCAGCATGAACTTCATCAGCAGAGGTTGTTTCCAAAAAATAATTACCCTCAGTTGTAGGTCTCGTAGGCTCATCAACTAGAGTCTTTTCTTCTTGGGGAAGAGTATTGGTAGAATTGTTGGTAGCTTCAATGATCTCCGTTTTCTGTGTGAGATTTTGTTTGCGACCGTTAAATTATGAGGATGCATAAGATGGTAGCATGCAGGTCAAATACTAGACAAAGAGCATCAATTTTGGTTAGATAAAAACACAACTAACCTATTCACTACAATATATAGTCAGTTGCATTATAGAAACAAATCGCATTTTCTTTTTCTTTTATCTTTTTTTTTTCTTCCAATGTGATGCTAGAAGGAAACGGCATTTTACTTAGTATGACTATTTCCCGTACCTCAAGAACTTCCTTTTGTGTCTCTATTGCATCAATGCTTTTTCCTTCAGTAACGCTACTAGTGACTCCATCAAGACTCCCATTTAGCGTTTGCTCTTCTGAAGAATTTTTTTCCTTATCTTGGCTTAAATGTGGTGCTTTAAGATTATCAGGTATTCCTTGCAAGGACTCTATCGATTCATCTGTCTTTTGCATCAGTAAACTAATTGTATTCTTCTCATTTTCCAGCAGTTCAACTCTGTTGAGTTCTTCATCCTCATCTTTGGCCTTGTCAATAGCTGCTGATTCGGTTGATGCTTCAGTCGGTGGCAGTTTTTTGTTGAGTTCTTCGTCCTCGTCTTTGGCATTATCAATAGGTGCCGATTCAGTCAATGCTTCAGTCGGTGGCAGTCTTTTGTTGAGTTCTTCATCCTCTTCTTTGGCCTTATCAGTGGCTGCCCCTTTAATTGAAGATTCAGACGGTAGTAATTTTTCGCTTTCCTTTTTCAATTCCTCATCACACCCAATCTGCGAGTCATTTGATTCTTCAGTATTTTCTTGGATTGTTTTCAAGCTAGCCCCTTCATCTGAAGCAACATCTAGTGTTTCATCTAATTTAGGGTCTCTAACAATCAAAATCTCATTTTCATCTTTCACAGTTTGGTTTGGCTTTTCGGTAGCCATGCTGGCATTTGATGGAATGTTATTTACTTCGGGATGAACTTCATCAGCTGAGGCTTTTATCAAAAAATCATTACCCTCGGCTATAGAAGGTCCCTTCGATGCATCAGCTGGAGTCTTTTCTTCTTGAGGTACCGATTTGGTTGAATTGTTTGTAGCTTCAACGAGATCCCTTTCCTGCGATAAGATTTTTTGCGACTTTTAAATTATTAGGATGCGTAAGTTGGTGGCATGCAGATCAATATTAGACAAGAAGCATCAATTGGTTAAATGAAAAACAAATAATAATATATCTACAATCTGTAACATGGGAGGATATTCACAATCAATTGCCTTGAATCTCTGTCAAATGTTTGGTGATTCAGTAATATTTTAATGCCTGGAGACCTTCTCCATAACCATAAGCATTGGCATAATTTTATGTTTTAATTTTTTCATTATTTTTATAGCTCAATGATTTAACTTCGTCGTTTGATCATCTATGTCTACCCGTTTGCTCGAAACCTGAAAGTGATATTACACTTTATTTCAGGATCCTCTGTAGGTGTATTGAACTTTTGTCCTACTGTACTTTTAGCTTGAGACATTTTATATATATATATATATATATATATATATATATATATATATATATAGCTTGAGACTTTAAAGTAACCCCTTTTTGAGATTGATACTGGTCCTAGAGGTGGATCTATGTTCTACTTGACAGCTGATCATCATAAATATAATCTGGATTCACACCTATAAAAAGTCGTGCAGCATATAGTTCACACGATGACAGGGTTATAGAACGCATAGCACATATTAGTTCTGATGTATTAAGAAAATAAACAAAATCATAGGTTAACACAACATGCAACAAAACCTCAGAGTTTGAGCGATTGTATATTACTCATAGATCTTCTTCTGTACTTACAACTGCAAGTCATTAAATACTTATCAGAATTGGGATATTACTTACTGCTTCACACACAGGAGCTGGAATATTCTTCACTTCAGTTGCCATGTCACAAGTAAATCTGTATACTGCCACCTGGAATCCAAGGAATCAGATTCAGATCATCAAATTCCTCCACATATCTGAGGTTTTAAAGGCAAGTATTCTTATTTTTCAGTTGCACTGTTTAACCTTCTCATCATAATTAGCATAAATAGAGAGGTGTCTGGAGTTATGAACATATGATCATACGTATATGGGGTATAAGTGTTAAATAATATTCTGATTGAAACGTTGCTAAAGTTGGCTAAAGATGACAAAATGCCACTTATGCTATTATTATTAGTTTTATTTTAAATTTTTTATTTTTTTATTTATGTTTTTATTTTTTGAGTTGGGTAGTGATTGACTATGGTCCTAGTGAGTGATCAAATCACATGCCAAAGCCCAAGTTGCTATGAGGAGACATTATAACTCTTCTAAAGTTGATTCAATTATTTAAAGACAACCCCTCTGATTGGTCGTTTTTTGAACAAAAGCTAAAGGGCAGGTTTGCAATTTAGTAGTTTTACAAGCCTGCAAATTATTCATTTTGAATTCTAAAATATGCACATTAAATAGTAAACACAATTGAGTTCAAATTAGCCTTTCCTTGATGTGCTAATTCTGCTCTCCTCTTCCCAGATGAGTATTAATTAATAACATGCATGCATATAAACTCTGAGCGCTGGGTTGATTTCCTTCTTACAGAGGGGATGCTTATTTCTTATGATTTAGTTGGATTTCTATTGACTATGGAGTGATGTGTCACGTTAATCCCTGCTAATATCTTTAATTAGCCAAAACTTATATTATCAACTGGTGAGTCTTGAGACTTATTTATTAATTAGATTAAAACACATCATATGCAGTGCCAAAAATCTTACTCAGTGAAATTTTCATATTCAGCATTATATTTTGTAATGACTACTAACTATGAATGGTACTACTGAATTCTTATGTTGAAAACCTTTTTGTGTTCAATTATGTTTCATCTAATAAATAATCATCCTCTGAACAGGTAAATAAGAAAGTTCAGTTGATTACCTCTTATGAGGTGGCATATGGAAAGAGAGTGATTTATAGAGACATAACTTTGAGCTACTCAGGTAAATTAACTGCTCTGAAAGCTTTACCTAGGAATTTTATAACATACGAAAGAGAGGCCATGCAGAATGCTTGTTATGCACAGTCAACGACTCAACATAAAAATACACCAAGTGTTGATTAAAAAAGACACAATATCCTTAACTAATTGTTAACTCAAGTCTCAACTACTATCAGTTAGGAAAAGGTCTATTTTTATGTTTAAAAAAATTTGTACTTAAATTGCAATTGCTCTACTTTACTTGGTCGTATGTGATATATCAATAGGAGTATAGGTTGTCTAACCCCTCAAAAAAAAGTTTTTTAATCACAAAAGCAACACACAATTTTCATAAAAAACCGACCAAAACCAAAGCTTTATTGTCCTCATCTGCCGCCCCTTATGTGGATTACAGCCTCGTTAATGTTATTTATTTCTAAAATACATTTTTCAGGAAATGATGCATTATTACTTGTCATTTTGCACTCTATGATTTACACATTCGCCATTCATTCCTAGTGATAATTATTTGGGGTTATTCATCATGGATAAATTATTTTACGTTGTTTTATATACTCAAATTCTAGTATGATGTGGTCTTATTGTTAGGTGGATCGATCCGTTATATTTTTTAACAACAATGAATACTTAGACTATGAAATGTCATTTTTCTGTATTTTTTGCATGTACATATATATTTTTTTTATTTAATATTGTCTTTTGAAGTATAACATTTTATTTTGAAACTGGCATATATATTGAAAAAGTATGACTACTCACCTGTTAGGTCTACCCAACATTAATAACCTTATTGTTTTATAGATTATTAAGTTGCCAATTTGCACATAAATATCAAGCCTTATACTAAAGTCAATAAACTATGAAGTCGTTAGAATAACAATAGCATGAGTAGATCAAAGAAACACTCAAGCTGTTGGACGTATGTTTTAATTTATAAAAGCAACATCGCAACAATTGCGTAATAAGTTTAGCTTGGCCATGTTAGATGTGGTCATTATTAAGTCCCAATTATAAATTGCTGTCAGAAAAAGACCTGATCAAGGTGTCACATTCTTTAGGTTACCAATTTTGATTGGAATTTCTCGTTTTGGCGACCCATTAATGATCTTTCTCTATTAGCGAAAATGGATTTAATATTTGTTAGCACTTTTGGTGCATTTCGTAGTGTATTATTATGTATAGAACTACTTGTTGGTCTTTTCTTTAATTTTTATTTGGTCTAATATATAATTAGCAAACTGATAATTTCGAACTTCGAAATGAAGCAAGGTTAATGTTGAAATTTGGAACCCCGCTGAACGTTATCGTGACATATGCCCGCTTTTCAGCCCAATAATTAAACTAAAACACTACAATACAAATTCACAAAAACACATACCCAACATGCCAACTATGCTAGTGAAAGATTCACGAGCTCGTTGAAAATATATCATCATGAGCTCGTTAATATTTCTCTTACTAGATTCTATGCAATTGAATCTTACAAAAATTTAATACCAATTAAAAGAAAATATAAATAAAGTTGCCTAGAAGTTTCTGTAGTTTTTATCTAAGGTTTTCAATTATCTCATAATCAGCACTGTTATGGTTTGCCACTGAGAATTCTAGGCCAATTGGGTACACCAGGTCAGAAAATTTGTATTGTGTTTCAGGTCTCTAACTAATAATTGCTTTACATTATTATGTTAAATGTTATTCAAACAAAAGGAATGGAGGTCCGCCAATCAGTGTCTAAAAACCTACAAGAACCACCAATCTTAACCGGGGCCCTCAAAAGCCATTACTTTGAAGAGAACGACTAGAATTGATGGAGAAATAGAAGTCAAACAAATCGATCCATCTAATTGATGGAAATACTGACTAGAGGATTGAGGAGGGTTGCTTGTGCCATGCTTGGTTACAAATTCAACTTTATCTCAATTATACGTTTTAAAATCTTCATTTTATTCCTTAACTATTTCCAAAAAAAAATTTTTCTAGTTAAATAGTTTTTCTCAAGAGGATACTGCAGCTCAACTATTTTGTTTTGCCTGGATTTAAGATAATTTTTAGGCATTTGTTTTTTCAAGATAAGGAAATAAAATACAACAAAAGACGACCTGGGGCCTGTGAACAAATAATAAGGCCCATGTGTTCGTGGAATATAGTCCACTGATATCATCCTAATTGGATTGGCCCACTCCGCGCTGTCATATATTTCCAACTTTGCGGATGTTTATGATTGGCTGCAGCAAGGCGGTGGCGGCCGCCCAGCCCATGGGCCCACCACTTGCTCAGCCAGCCAATCACCTGCACACGCTGGCTGTGTGTGTCCAATTTCGTAGCTATCTTCTCGTAGGTCGCACATTTTAATTATTTTGAACTTTGAACGAACATTTTTAAAATAAATATATTATTAACATCAGTAATTTGTTATTGTGGTGCCTTTGCTTTGAAAGCCGTGCGTTAATACTTAATACGAAAAATATAGTCAGTTTTGTGAAAACAATGCTCGGAGACTGGACATCGTCAGTTTTATGGTTAAAATCGTATGGTCGAATTTGTGAGACAATTATGGCCTTGATGAATTTATTTGTTACAACTTCATCAATCCAACAAATTCATATTTATTTTCATGAAAAGAATTTGTTCTTCTTCACTTCTTTTGTGAAAAAAAAAAATAAAAAAAAAAAAAAAATCCATAACGACTGTTTCTTTCAACTTGTTACATAGTAAATTAGCTAATTAACTTCAACAATTCAACTATTTAGGACTTAGGAGATAAGAGAATATAAGGGCATGCTTGTTTACTAAATAATTTATTCACATTTAATTCATACTTAAAATCTAATTAAATATTAACTCAACTCCTCTATCTTTAATATTATTTACATAATTAAATAATACAAACTAATTATTCTTACACATCATATTAACTTTAATTCACAATTAATCCACTCACATAATTTAAATTATTTATCATTTTCAATCATTTACCTCCTACTTTTATATCAAATCAATATTAATCATTTTGTTTTAATATTATTTTAATACATTTTAAATTTTTACTAACAATTAAATATACCACTTTTTCTCAAAATTAACTTTAGTTAACCAAAATAACTCATTTTGAATGTGTGATTTTGTAAACAAGCATGGCCTAAGTTTTTGGCAATAGGGGCAAAAGATGGTGGACTTACAAGGTGAGGGGTGAAGGAGAAGGGGCTGGCTGTCAATATTGTAGCTTCTTTTATTGTGGTGACCATAAATAATACAAGGAGCAAATGTTGCAAATAACATGCAAGATTTCACGATACCACATGATTCATGAATAAAACGCCAAAGTGAAATAAATTTCGAAATATTCTCCCTCCCATTTTTTCAGACTGCTAATGTATGAACTATAGAAGCACAATCAAGCCCAGCAGCCCAGCCCAGACCAAGCCCATTTATTCCAACATCCGAAACGACGTCGGTTTCCACCGCATTCAAGGGCCAAGAAATTAAGCATATTCAACGGGGTCAACATGGGAAAAGGACAAAATACATTATGGCGGGAAATGGAGCCGTTGCCCTCTGAAAATCACGAAAATTGGCGGTAAAGTCACAGTCCCAGATTTTTTCGCTGCCCGAAATTTCTACGGGCAGCCTCCAAAAAAGGCCCCTCTTAATTTCACACTCACATACTGTACAAAATCTCATATAATAATTTAATAAACCTCCATTTTCCATTTACGAACTGACCTTTGTATAAACTCCCCTCCAAATTAGGTTTAGCTTATTTTTCCTCTCGCTCTCTCTTCATTTTCTCTCTCCTACCCCAAATATAAAAGGCCTGTTGAACGCCCAAACCCAATTCTCCTTTTTGCCGCCATTGTTCTTGTTTGAAGCTTTTCTACTCTTCTCTTAGAGATCCCTTCAAATTCCCTTTCGTTTTATTCCCTCTTATTTTGTGACTTTCAAGCTCTCTTTAGCTCGCACAAACACACAAAAAAAAAGGATCTTTTTTCCTTCTATTCTGTGATTTATATAACCTTTTGAGCCAAGGAATTTGTTCCTCACCAAAAAAAAAAAATCAAATCTTTTTCAGTTTTTTCACATGGGTTTTTCAAAGAAGCATCAAATTGAAACGGGCAAAGAGTCTGAAGGCAGAAAGTGGGTTATAGCTGGAGTTGCTGTAAGGGCTCCTCTGAAACCAATATCCACAAAAGCTATGGAGGAGGAGGACAGTGAAAACGGCGGCGCGTGGCCCACAACCCCCACCGCTCGTGAATCAAAGTTGCCGGAAATATTCTCCTGCCCGCCGGCACCCAGAAAGCGCCGCCCATCTTCGAACTGCAGTTTTCGTGGTGTAAGGGCGTTCTTTAATCCTCCGGACTTGGAATCGGTGTTCATATGTCATGCCGAGAGAGCAAACTGACGAGGTTTAGATACGTTTAAGGCTTTTACTCAGAGGGTCTAAGGTTATAAGAGTTGAAGTCCTTTTGTTTGTTCT
>BKCP01004738.1:354264-381819 GCA_008636005.1 Striga asiatica | reverse complement strand
ACTCAACAATGTCATCATCACGAGGTTATAAAAAAAAAAAAAAAAAAAAAAAACAATTTTGAAATAACAAGTAATTAAATGTACTTGAATCAATTGGACACAGCTCTTGATCCAGTCTTCCCCGGTCTGGTAGCTTTTGCACAGCGCTCTATACACTGCAGCCAGGAGCGCCGACCCCCAGCTGTACTTCTTGATCTTATCGATGTCGCGCAAGAGCTGGGTCCAGTACAGGTTGACTCCACAGACCCTCTGGTCGGGAAAGAAGAAGGATCCAAGGCACCAGAGGATAAGGGCCCTTGCCCTCTCTTTGTAGGTCGTGATGTCTTTTCCATCTTGCAGCACTCTGTTGCATTCGATTTCTAACCTCGAGTGCTTCAGATACTGGCCTATAATGCCCCAAGTTTTGGGGTTGGCTGTCAGGTCGTCTGCTTCCTGAGAGTGGTTTATATACATTAAAAACCAAACATTGGATTACCTAGGGGTCAAAAAAAATTGTGTTCAAAAATTTACCTAGGGGTCAAACCCTAGAATCTCCACACACTCATCTCGTCATTGCTGGTTTGTAAAATCTACAGTCTGTCCCCAGCAAGGATTTCCATCTTCCGGGAGATCAAACAGGAATTGTATGTCCTGGAGCGTGATCGTGGCCTCCCCGAAATCAAAATGGAAGGTGTGCGTCTCCGGTCGCCACCTTTCCACCAGACAGGTAATTAGGCTGTTGTCGGTCTGGACTCTGCCCATTCGAAACAACGGCCCAAAACCCGTCCTATCGTTCACCTCTAAAACTCTGGGATGTTGTTTCTCCAAAACCCGTTACGACATCCTCGTAAATCTTCATATACCGCTCTTGACCGGTGGCGGTACTGAAGGTATAAAAGGGAGGGATCACTCGGACAGGGGTATACATTCAACCGCTTAGGTTGTGACGAGGACGATGATGCCATTTTCTACAAATAAATTATATACAAGAATAAATTCACGAATAAATTCACAGATAAATTATATACAAGAATAAATTCACAAATAAATTATATAAACAATAAATTCACAAATTCACAAATAAATTATATACACAATAAATTCAAAAAATCACATTTAAATTCACAAATCACGAATAAATTCACAAATTAAACGTATCTCAAATAATTCGAAGCCCTAATTCACAAATAAATTCACAAATCACGAATAAATTCACAAATTCAACATATCTCAAATAATTCGAAGCCCTAATTCACAAATAAATTCACAAATCACGAATAAATTCACAAATTCAACATATCTCAAATAATTCGAAGCCCTAATTCACAAATAAATTCACAAATCACGAATAAATTCACAAATTCAACATATCTCAAATAATTCGAAAACCCTAATTCAAAAATAAATTCACAAATCACGAATAAATTCACAAATTCAACATATCTCAAATAATTCGAAGCCCTAATTCACAAATAAATTCACAAATCACGAATAAATTCACAAATTCAACATATCTCAAATAATTCGAAAACCCTAATTCAAAAATAAATTCACAAATCACGAATAAATTCACAAATTCAACATATCTCAAATAATTCGAAGCCCTAATTCACAAATAAATTCACAAATTCAACATATCTTAAATAATTCGAAGCCCAATTCACAAATAAATTCACAAATTCAACATATCTCAAATAATTCGAAGCCCTAATTCACGGATGACCAAGAGCACACTTCAAGATAAATCATTCAATGATGGTTGCACAATGGTTTCATGACTTGACTGTTGATCTTTTGGCCCGAGTTTGAACCATGAGAGCAACTATCATTAATTTTGCCTCTAAAGAAAGGAAGGAGCAAAAAAGTAAATTTTAATTTTAAAATAAGAAAATAAGACAAAAAATGAATAATTATTGCAATTTTTAATAATTTTTGTGTCCATGACCACCCGAAAAATGAATAGATGAGATCAACCGTAACTTCTGCGATGGTGGAGAAGATGAGAACCGCTTGAAGGGAAAAAAATAACAACAAAAGCACGAAGAGAAAAAAAGAACACAATGACAACAAATTGTTAAAGAACATAGTAATTCTAGGACAACAAGTGATACCCACCAAAGAGGATAAACAAAAGCAAGCAGGAGACAATAAAAGATAAAAGGAGAAAGTTTGAGGAAACAAAAGAAAGAAGTACCAACTAAACTGAGAACAAACATTAATTAGAACGAAATGAGAAATTTCATACTAATGGGAGGAACTCGAGAGATAATTTTTTATTCAACAAGTGGAACTTGAAAATATAATAATAAAATATGCCTAAACATTTGAGAAAAAATAATAATAATTAAAAAAATCCACTTGCATAGAAACTGTAGTTTTTTAACCTCGACTCAGAGCAGAGAGCGGTCTTGGTGGTGATTCAAACCGAGTGTCAATAGAGCCGTCAATCCAACCTTGACCCCGTGGATCGGGCTTCGACATGGACCGGTAAACTCAGTTTGATCCAGTCATTATACTTTTTTTTTTTTGTTTTAGATATATTTTTTACTTTAAAAATAAGAACTATGTGTATATATTTATATGTATATATTTATTATTGGATACAATATTATTAAACAAAGTTAATATAAAAAAACATACATTTATTTTATTTTATTTTTATACGTATTAATATAATCAACGATTGTGTCACATGGCTCTCCCCTCTCCTGAAAATTTGGTTCGAAGATCAATTAATTCGAAAACATAATGTGCCACATGTGGTGGGTTGGAATCAAATATCCACATTTTCTTCGATTGCGAATGGGTTAAACGATTGTGGAAAATGGTGGTGGGATTTTCTGGTCAAATTACAAGGTGAAAGCTTCATCTCGAACCTTTGTGAAATTCTGGATGGGGATCGGGATATTGAAATTCTGGGCTCTGTAACTTTTTTTTGGATTATTTGGAATGAGAGGAACCGTATTCAACATGGCAAGCTGGCGAAGAGTGTGGATCAAATTTGAGCGCTCGGTAATGCTTGGTTGGAAGAGACAAACATTGTGTCTCCATGCTCCTCCAGTATTGAGCAAACACTCAGTCTGACCCCGATCATTTCTTGGCCTGGCCCAGGTACATGTTTAAATGGTTTCTCCATTTTTTGTGATGCGGCGGTAAACGATACTTCAATTGGAGTTGGTGGGTGGATTTGTGATTTGAATGGTCTGTGTTGGGCTGCCTTCGCTTCTCATCAGGTGGGATCTTTTTCCCCGGAATCACCGCAAGCATTTGCTCTCAGATTTGGATTGCAATTTGCTTTGGATGCAGACTTTATGATTCAAACCGCAAAAATCGACGCCATGTCTACTATTTCTGGCATCTTGAACAATCATCCTGTCGACCCTTTGCACAATATTTTTGCTGATATTGTTGGTCTTTTGTCATCGCTGAATTGTGGATTATGCTGTCACGTTAGTCGTGAGCACAATGTTGTAACTCACAGTATAGTTAAATGGGCTATTAGGTCGACGGGATCCTCCTTGTGGAGGAGTCTCTCGGGCCGTCTCCAGAAATATGGAGGCCCCAGACAATTTTTTTGTTTTTAAATTTTTCATTTTGACTTTGCGTGGTAACTAGGGCTATTTTTCAGATAGAATCATATCAAAAAAAAAAAAAAAAAAAAAAAAAACTTAATTAAACAAGACTATTAAATAAATAAATAATTGATAAAAAAAAAATTTCTTGTTTTTCTAGATCTTGAAACTAATAAATTGTCTTTGGGTTACAAAGATCTTTAATAAATTATATTTAAGCAGTCACGAGGACACAAGGAGAATATTTATTTTCGCTTAACTTATTCTGACCGGATATCATAAGAAAACAAATGATATAATTTGGACCTCAAATTCCCACACAAAGTACATATTTTGTCATTAGTCCTTTCATTTATGTAATGGGTCAAGTCCATATTTAGCCATTAGCCACTTTGTTTGTTTAAATAGGCAAAGCCTAACACAAATACATAACACTAAAAAAAAAAATTGAGGCCCCAAATAAATAGAGGCCCTAGGCATGGGCCTAGCTTGCCTCCCCAAGAAGCCGGCTATCTCTCTCCCTTCATTTCTATCTTCTTTCTTTCGTTATGTACTATCAGATGGTTAATTGAATGGAGTTAGTTTGTTTTTTCCCCAAAATATATATAGTGAAAATAGTTATTTTCACCCCATTTTGAAGTCCTGCTAAGTTTTTCACACCGCCCAATAAAAAGCTAAGTTTTTCACCCCAGAAAATGCGAAAGACATTGTGCGATGAATATGCGGTAGTTGCGCTATGACATTGTGCGAAAGTTAGAAGTGCAAAGGCATTCGCATATCCATTCGCACTTTCTGGGCTGGAAAAAGTTAAAGTGCAAAGGCATTGTGCGATGAATATTCGATAGTTGCGCGATGACATTGTGCGAAAAGTTAGAAGTGCGAAGGCATTCACATATCCCTTCGCACTTCCTGGGGTGAAAAAAGTTAAAGTGCGAAGGCATTGCGCGATGAATATGCGACACTTATGCACTTGATATGCGATAGTTATGCAGTCATTCGCATAACCTTCTCACTTTCCGGGGTGAAAAAGTTAGATTGTTAGTGGACGGTGTGAAAAACTTAATGTATCATTGTATTGGGGTGAAAAAAAAAATTTCCCATATATATACATATATATTAAAATTATTATATATAATTTTAAAATTTAAAATTAATTATCATTCAGTAACTTGGAGGCGTGCCCGACCATGGTTTAAAAACTATGGTTGAATAATTTTCCACCTTATCACCTGGCTCACTCGCAGCCACTCTCACCAGCCATGGCCACTCTAAACCTCTCGATCCTCCCCAAAACCCTTACCCTCAATTCGAAAACCCTAACTCCTCTCCTCTCATTCCCTTCAACTTCCTCCCTACCATTCATCCACTGCGCTCCTACGCATCAGACCAAAACAAGAATCACCAATTTCCCGGCGGTGAAAGCTGTGGTTGATGGGGAATACTCCGCGAAAAGGGGCGGCGGCGGCGGTGAGGAAAGGGAGACGATAAGGTTACCCGGATGTGATTACAGTCACTGGCTCATCGTCATGGAGTTTCCCAAAGACCCAGCTCCTACCAGGGAGCAAATGATCGACACCTATCTCAACACACTAGCGACCGTTCTCGGAAGGTTTTTTTCTCCTTTTTCCTGACCCTTTTCGATTTGTTTCTTCAGTTGATAAGTTGAAGGAGCTGTAAATGTTGTTAAGGTTGCAAATTATGGTTTAGCAGAACCCTCGCTAAAAGATTTGGCCCAAAGGTAGCATTTTTTTTTTNGGTAGTTTTTTTTTTTTTTTCCTTTAGATTCGTTTCTTCAATTAATTCGGCAAAGGAGGTGTAAATTTTGTTAAGGTTGCAAATTATAGTTTAGCAAAAGCTCTCGTTGAAAAATTTGGCCCAATGATAGCATTTTTTCTTTTTTTTGTCTAAGTGAGGTGTACAAGTTCTGCCTTTTTCTATTGATTTCTTCAATTATTTAGTGAAGTGAGCTATAGATGTTGTGAAGGTTGCAAATTATGGTTAGCAAAAGCTCTCGTTAAAAGATTTGGCCCAAAGATAGCATTTTTTTGTCAAGGAGATGTGTAGTAATTTTTTCTAGGAAAATACAGTATATATGCTGCTCTGTAGCTACTTCATTTGAGTGTTTAGTTTGATATACTTTATATCAAGCACTATAATATCATATGACTGAAAAATTTAAGCAGTTAAAACCTCAGCTAATTGGTGGTTATAATTTTTTGTTCGGAAGCATATGGAAATGGCATTACAATGGGGTTAATGATAAGAGGTTAACAATAATGAAGTTTTTAACTTGGATATACTCACACCTTAACACCTCACATGTGTTTGCGAATTCCATGTGTTAGCATTGAAGAAGCAAAGAAGAATATGTACGCGTTTAGTACAACTACATACACTGGCTTCCAATGTACTGTATCTGAAGAAACATCCGAGAAGTTCAAAGGTACACGCCTTTCGCTATTGAAGATTTGATTATGTTATTTTCCAAGAAAAGTCCATGATTTTGAGTTTCCAATTTCAGAATTGACATTTTTTCCTTCTGATTGCACTTCTTCATTTTTAGGTCTACCTGGTGTTTTGTGGGTCTTGCCAGATTCTTATATCGATGTCAAGAACCAGGATTATGGAGGTTTGTCATTTTTTCTCTTAAGACTGTTATTATTTTTATGATATGATATCTGAATGCAGGATGGCTGCTCTACTATATTACATTTTAAGCTTCTCTTGCCTCTTTATTTGCTTTTAACCGTCTTTCTCCTCTTCATTTTTATGGTTGTAGGAGATAAGTACATCAATGGAGAGATAATCCCTTGCCAGTACCCGACTTATCAGCCAAAGCAGAACAGAAGTTCAAAACCGAAGAGCAAAGCATACATAAGACAGCGAGATGGCCCTCCTGCTGAAAGTAGAGGACCAAGTCAAAAAATATCTCCAAAATCTGCTTCTTAATTGGCTATGGCAGGTTCAATTCTATTTTGTTATTCACTTTTAGAACTACTGAATTATTTGGGTTTTTTTTTTTTCGGTTTTTATTTATAGGTCGCTGGTATAATAGTCGATGAGAATTGAATCACTGTTAATGGATGTTCATCATTTGTGGCTTTATTTGGTTCTGAAGCTAGGTTGAGATTGGTTAAATTTAGCAATTGACGTGCAATTGCTGGTACATATTGGCCATTCAAAATGAGAGCCGTAGTTAATGCTGTAGTTGTTCAATTTGAATATAATGTGTTGTTATTATTCAACTGTTTGGATCTTTTGGTGGGCGGCAAAATGATGCTATAATAGTCTATCTTGTTTGTTTTTACTTTTCTCCTTCATTCATTTTTTCTTGTGTTGACATTAATGCTTTACATTACACTTCATCACTGATATCACGTCAAATATATCTTTTAGCAATGTAAAGTCCACTGAATTGAACTCTGTAAATACGTTTTTGAACCCTAATTTTTGCCACAAATTGATTTTGTCCTAATTTTAGCCCCAAATTGATTCTAATTTTGCACAGGAAAATGTATTCTTGAAATACGTTTTCTGTTAAGACTTTTTAAGATTTGATGAGATTTCCAAGAAAAAAAAACCTTGTATGAAATCCCGCTTCAGATCTCACCTCTAGATTTAAAATTTCATAATATTCCTACAAAATTTAAAAAATCTCAAATCTTACAAAGTTTCAAAACGTCACTCGAAATTCGAAACAAATACAACAAGTTAAATACCTTAGAATTTTGTAATATTTTTTATATTCTCATATATATATATATATATATATATATATAATTTTATCGGATGTACTGAGTTTAAGTGACAGACTCGTAGATTTCTGGATGCTATGTGACAATATTTTACGCTTTGTCATTTGGCTTGGTTGAATTTTAATTTACTCTCAATCTTTTTTTTCCTCATATTTCTTTTAAAATTATGAAAATATTACTAACTTAAATTATAAGTATATCTAAAAGTTAATATTTTTTTTATTTATTATCAAATTTTTATACATAATATATCAAATTAATCATGTATTGATTAGTTTCAATTTTACACCTATATTGTATATAGAAAATAAATAAATAATCTAAAAATTAAAATAATTTTATTATTATTATTTTTAATTTTAAATATAAATTCTTTAACAAACATGTAATAAACGAGTATTATACTATTCCCAAACAAATACACCAAAATTTATAAAATATTAAAAAAAATTATAAATCCCAAATAAATACACTTACTCATCTTCGAAATCAACCCCCCAAAAAAATCAACAAATTCACCACATAAAATCAAGAGTTAATTGCCACAAAAATCATAACCTTTACTTAAATTGCATATTAAACTCAACCTTTTTAATTTTGCACCAAAAATACAACCTTTTTATATTTTTGCAATTCTATCTCAATGTTGACTTCCGACAATGGGCCGCTGACGTGGCCAATCAGAAAAATGACGGGGCAATACAACTCAATATCTTGTGCCACGTCAGCAGACACGTGTACCTTCTCTCTCCTCCCTCCTCCCTCTCTCCTTCTCTCTCATCGTCTATCCTTCCGTCACGCGCTCCTCTTCCACTCTCTCTCACTACCACCAAACCCTATCCTTCTTCTTCACCTCGCCGGATCCCAACTCGCCACCAATCCACAAATCCGATCTCGTCCTCCTGACCCTCTACGGACTATTCGAACCGAGGTGATGTTCCCGAGGTGTTCGTGCAATGCTGGGACCATCTTGGGGTCTGCTATTTGCTTCTTGGAAACCGAGGTGGTAACACCGAGGTGTCGATTCGATATTGAGATGATGCCGAAAACCTTCATTGTAGCTCGGACTTTTATTAATTGACCCTAAGATTCTCCTAAAACCAACTCATGACGTCCTTAATCTGTGATACTCGGTTTTGATGTCAACAAGCATAAAGTAGGAATTAAGTTGAAAAATAGTGACAAAATATTCTAAACAAGATTATCCTAATAAAACATAACTTTTATAAAACACACTTGAACACAATTTGTAGAAAGTATTAAATTTAAATCACAGACGCTAAAATGGTGAAAAATATTACCCCTACTACAAAAATAAGAAAAGTAACTCTTATGACACGATCTGATCATTATACCAATTGTTTTTCACAAATATGCACTTTCATTTTAAAATGTCATATTTTAAAAAGTAAACTAAACAAAAAAATATGACATTTGTAGTATAGATATATAGGTTTGTTAACATAAGTATGACAGATCGACTCACTTAACTTTTGGACTAACTTACATTAAAATTTGTGAAATTTGAAAAATTCGAACCCCGCCACTAAGTTCAAATTGCTTTTGTTTGGCTCCATGTGGTGTAAATTGATTATACCTTATGATATTAATATGGTCTTCAATATAACATATGGTTATATCATAAATGTTTGGTATTTAATGAAATTGGAATGCGATGAATGAAAATCAGTCAATAGGTGTGGGCAATAAAGGAAATAAAATTGTTTGATA
Organism: Striga asiatica; assembly: GCA_008636005.1. Taxonomy (NCBI): domain Eukaryota; kingdom Viridiplantae; phylum Streptophyta; class Magnoliopsida; order Lamiales; family Orobanchaceae; genus Striga; species Striga asiatica. Next base: position 372,782 of record BKCP01004738.1, on the reverse strand, counting down.
CTTTATTAACCATGCACATGTGGCTGGGCCGGCTGGCGCGAATCCTATGAAGATATCTCTTACTCTCTTTCTTTTTTTTTCTCTTTCTTTTTTTTTTTCCCATAATCTATTTATTTGGTTCCAACGTGAGCACGTTTGTTTATAAAAATTTTTGGATTTTTGATTTGATTTGATTAATTTTAAAAAAAATAGTATGATTAGTTGTTAGTTGGTATATTAAAATATTATTTATAATAAAATAATTAAAATTGATTTGATGTAAAAGTAAGAGCGAGAGAGATTTGAAGTGATGGTTAGTTAAAATAATGTGAGTGGATGAATAGTGAATTAATGTTGATGTGGTGTGTATGAATAATTGATTGATATTATTTAATTATATTGATAATTTTGATGATAGTGGAGTTGAGATAAAGTTGAATTAAAAAAAGTGATTGAGTTGAAATGTGAATTTTTTTTGAAAAATTCCATAAACAAGCATGCTTAACTTCCATTTAAGCCCATGCGTTAGCTGATAGGCCCCGTTTATCATATTGGGCTACACTAGTTTTAGGCCCATACATAATCAGTCATGGCCAGATAATTTTGTGTAGTAGTACTTGGGGAGAATGTAGAACATCTATGGCTCATGGGTCTATCGATGCTAGCCCGATAAATTCTTGATATTTTTAATGTTAAAAAATAATAATAAACTATATTTTTTTAATAAAATTTAGTACTTATCTCTTCATATATTTCTAACTACAAATCACTATTTTACCATTTTTCTTATCATCTCTTTTTATTTTATCTCATTTTGATTACTAGTACGTACCCCGTGCGATGCACGGAAGGAAGATATTAAATAAGTTATTTTCACAGGCTCTATATCATTTATTGTCTACCTCTTTTAATCAGCGTTAAAATGTAGAAAACAATAGGATTATAATCTATTTTCCACCTCTTTTACAATAGGATTATAATATATTTTCCACCTCTTTTAATCAACGTTGTTTTTTTAGGCAGAACATATTGAGCATGTTAGGGATAACTTGTAAAATAATTAATATATTATCTCACTACCACATTTATAATTTATAATAATATAGATTTGATATTTGTATATATATTTATTCATCGATATAAGAGAAAATAATTGTTTTAGGACATCTCCAATTGTAAAGGGATTGCTCTATTTCATTGCCACCTAGGTCCAAAAATCCAATGTGGCATTTAAAAAATGTAGAAGTCTTTCTAGATGTAAAAATATATATATAAAATTATTGCAGATATTAATAAAATTGTTTAAGGAAATAATATTTTTGATCATATCTAATTTGATCTTATTTGAAAAAATGTATATGGAAACATTATTGCATATATTTAAAATATTTCCAAAAAAGGGTATGCCTTAATATATATATATATATATATATTTATTAATATAAATTTTTTGCTACTATTTTTAATAAAGGGTTATTCTTATTATATATATATATTTCTATATATATATATATATATAAATTTATACTAATATAAATTTTTTATTCTCTTTTAAAGTGGTGGCGAAATAAATCGGATATGGAAAGTGGCTCTTTCAATTTCATTCCGAAAATGAAGTTTTAATTCAAATCTTTCATATGAATCAAAATGATTCTTTCAACAGGTTAATAAATCTACGCGGCTTTATCTACCTAAAAAACAGGAAAAATATAAACAGATCGTTACAGAACAATTAATGCTCTGATTTATAATTGTAAAAAAAATACTATATTTAGTAAATATTTAATGATTATGGCGGGAAAAAGTTTATAAAATTGATAAATATTAATTCTTATTATATATATATAGATATAGATGGGGGCTTTTATCTAATTTTTATTAATTAAATAATATTGTCATGTAATATAATTAATTAATGTGTTATTAAAGTATGTGTGGAAAGGACAATGTGTGAAAAGGACAAAAAGTTGCTGTTTATGGTAATCATTTAATGCTGACCGGATTTTGTGGATTGGTTGACCTACTATTTTTAAAAAAGATTAATTCTTATTATATATATATAGATTTTACAATAAAAATATTTTTTAATTCTCCCCTTATCGTTTTTTTGTCTCTAAAAAGGAAAATAATATCCAATAAAACCTTTTTAATTATTCAAAATAAATATACGTTAAGCCAGTACTATTTGATGGGAAATTCAGAAATAATAGTTCTCTTCTTTTGGAATCAAAATTTACTGTATTTGGCTACTGATATTGAGATGCATTTTCCAAAGCACCAAATCTCTCATTTATTTTCCGTTTTCTGCTTTGCTGCATAATTAGAAAACTATGACCATCTTCATGAGATACTATGTTCATAATTTATTATGCAATAAATATCAACGGATACACCTCTGCACCTCAACTCAAGTAAATTAAGTAATTAATAGCAACACAACAGATTGCACAAAATAGGTTTCTTCAACTCTTTTTTTTTTTATTTTTTTTTCTTTTTGCCATAACCCAAGAACAAATATGAGATAACTTTTACTGTTACAATTTCAAAGGAAAAGCACTATTGAGATTGTGAATATGAAGAACAATTGAGAATATGAAAGGAAAGATTGTATATCTGATATGAGACGAAAAATGAAAATGACAAAGTGAATCTCCAAACCCTAACACAAGCTATATATATACTATGGCTGTTTAACTAAAAGTGCTATTATTGATGAAAATACAACTTTGATACTAAAACACACTTATATGAAGAAATACTAAAATACACTACAGCTGCAGCCTGCAAGCATCAATGCACCACAGTAAAGATCACATATGAAAACAAACAGATTATATTTGATAACAATTTTTCAAATTCAAAACACAACACAGTACACACCATTGCTTTATCCACCACTTTTAGTGAACAAAACAGCTATCTTTCAATTTTCACAACATTTTATACACTTCGAATAAAAATATTCACAGTAGTAAAACAGTAAAACACATCCAGCAACAAACAGCTTCAAACAGATGCTCATTGATTCTCTATGCTCCTCTCCACAATATCGTGTTCTGTTCGGCCGACCCAAAATTACCGATCAAGTATTCAAGTTACGATTTCAATAAACTTACTCGAACACAAATTCCTAGCCAATTCGGATACTTTACTTTCCTCAACCTCAACCCTTCTCAAAACCGGAAGATTAAGCACGAGTAAATCAACTCCTTCCGTTTTAATCCGGCTGCAACAAGTTACATCAACAAACTCCAACTTCTTACAGCACTTAATAATTGAGCACACAATGCCACCTGTCAACAGGCCACAACACCTCAATCTCAGCTCAATCAAGAAGCTACACGAGACAAGCATGCCCACAAGCTCATTATCGATCAACATATCATTATAGGACAAGTCCAATTTTCTTAACCTTCTCAAACTCTGTCCCAAATCGGTTAGAAAACCGGGCTCCCGATTGACAACATCACAGTTAACTAAGGCAAGCTCCGTAAGACTACCGGAGAATGTCCTCCCGAGAGATTTAAGCCCATCACCGGTAAAAAGACAGCAGCTTTGTAACCTTAAACTCACCAAACCACTAAAACTCGGACTTTCTGCTAGGGATGATAAATGGGAGTTGTCTAAATCGAGCGGTAATCTCAAGTCGAGCTTTTTCAAGCTGCAATTGTTCTGATTAATGAACTGAAGCAGACTTTCCTTGCTTGCCCCATCGTAGATTAGTAAAGAATAGAGGGTAATTTTGGCTCCGGCAAGGGTTAACAGCACGAAATCGACTATGCTCCGGCAAGTTCTTAACTCCAGTTCTTGAAGGGAGTTCAGTGAGGTTAAAAACTCGAAAAATGAGGGGTAATCCCCGACACTCTCACAGCTCTTGAGCTTCAATTTGTTGAGATTCTTACAGTTTTTCCAGAGAAAGCCCAGCCCGTAATCCCCCGGCGAGATTCTACACAGGGAGAGGCTTTCCAAATTCAGGTTCAAGTTCAACCCCACGTCAAACGCAGCGTCTTGTGGTTGTTGGGTACTGAGGGTTTCGGACAAAGGGTTTGTGAAATCCAACGAGAGCGATTTTAAGGATTTGAAAAGGGGCAGCCAATTGAAAGACAGAGGTCTGGAAAGAGCAATCGCCATGGAAGAGAGGTGAATACAAGAAGCCGATAGAGTGTATAGAGAGAAATTGGACGCGGGGGAGCTCGAGCAGCGGATGCGGCGGAGGTTGGGGCAAGAGGAAGCGACGGCGAGGAAGAGGGGGTCATCGGCCGCGGCGCCGCCGGAGATGGTGAGAGAAGAGAGGTAGGGGTGCTGGGTGAGGAAGGCGGCGAAAGATGTGATGGCGGCGGGGGTGTGGGGAGGCCGGACTTGGAGAGAAAGGGAGGTGGTGGAGGAGCGAAGGAGGCGGTGCCACCGCTTGGAGACTAGGGGCACCGCCGCGAGGGACGGCGGAGGAAGGCGGAGGAAGATATCCTGGAGAAGCTCGTCGCAGAGAGCTGTGTCCATCGAAATCAAGAACACTTTTTTTTCCCTTTTTTTTTTGGTGGGAAATGACAGTGAAATATTCCTGTCAACTTATTGGGAAATTATGAGATGAATATGTGACAGATTTTTATTTTTTTACCTTTTGAAACCATATAAATAGTATACTATGAGCAATTATGTCAATACAATTAAATAAAATAATATTTATATTATAAAATGTAATGTTTTGTTTAATTCTGAAGATTTTAAAAGTTAAGACATTTTTTAGTTACAAGTATACATGTTCATAAGAACTACATGTTCATAAGAACTTACGTACCCGTGCGATGCGCAAGATAGAGTTATTGAATGAGTTATTTTCACACTCTTGTCTGTTTAAGTCTAGAAAATAATGGAAAAAAATCTTTTTCACCCCAATACAAAGATACATTTAGTTTTTCACACAGCCCACTAACAATCTAACTTTTTCACCCCGGGAAGTGCGAAGGTTATGCGAATGACTGCATAACTATCGCATATCAATTGCATAATTGTCGCATATTCATCGCGCAATGACTTCGCACTTTAACTTTTTCCACCCCAGAAAGTGTTGAGTGATATGCGAATGTCTTCGCACTTCTAACTTTCGCACAATGTCATCGCGCAAGTATCACATATTCATTCGCACAATGCCTTTGTACTTTAACTTTTTCCACCCCATAAAGTGCGAAGGGATATGCGAATGCCTTCGCACTACTAACTTTCGCATAATGTCATTTCGCAACTATCGATATTCATCGCACAATTATTTTGCACTTTCTAGGGTGAAAAATTTAGCTTTTTATTGGGCGGTGTGAAAAACTTAGCAGGACTTCAAAATGGGGTGAAAATAACTATTTTCACAAAAATAATAAGGGCTATTATCTATTTTCTACCGTTTTTAATCACCGTTAAGTCTAAAAAATAATAGGATTATTATCTATTTTCTACCTCTTTTAATCAACGTTAAGTCTAAAAAACAATAGGGTTATTATAAGTGTTTTCCACATCTTTTAACCAGCGTTGTTTTTTTAGTCAAAACATTAAATATGAGCATGTTAGGGCTAGCTTGTAAAATGATTAATATATTATCTCATTAAAATATTTATACTAATAAAAATTTAATTTTAGCATATAAATTTATCCCTTGATACAAGAGAAAGTAAAAGTTTTACTTATTGTTGTTCACTATATTATATTTAATTATTATTTTATTATATAATAAAGAGGAATACTATTAAATAGTGTAGTAGAATTATTATAAAATTATATGAATTATTTTTTTTACAATACGGATTTAATATCTTTTTATGCTTTGATAATATAACTATAATATATTCTTAATGATATAATAATATGAGATACGGATTTACATAATACTATGGATTTATTTCTTAATGTTAAGATATTAAATTAGGTAATATATGATTCACTAATTTGTAATTTGTTTATTTTTATATTGAAAGTATTCATACGATTGAGTAGAGATAACAAATATCTATTAATTCCTTCATTTAAGGAATAATTTTTAAATTGGTCCAAGTGTTGAATGCAGCCCGATTTTCTTGTAACTAAAATGAGAAGAGATTTTAAATTTCAATTTTTCACTTCAAAACCATACGTAAATATGGATGCATGAATTAAACAAAACCCATAATTTAAGGGGTATTTAATGCTACTCTATTTTATGATTTAAAATATCTAAAACTTTTTAAATATGGTGTGTAATTAATTATGAGTTGACTTTTCTTTCTATTAATTCTAATAAATGGGATGATTTTTTTATATAAGTATTAAGTATAAACTAGTACGTAACTCGTGCGATGCACGGGATATAAAATTTGGAAGAATAATATAATCTCACGTGCATTAGGATCGAAATTCAAATCATTAAAATACATAGGAACATTGTTGAATCATAAAAAGTTTGGTAACAATCATAAATTATTAAAAACATCCTTGTACACAACATTATGAGTTTAATTATTTGGTAACTCCTCATTATCACAAACTAATATTTTCAACCATCTTCAATTATTTACACGCAAAGCAACAACATATAATTGGCTGTGACTAAAAACGGGTTTCTTCAGAAAAAGACCAACGTGCGATAAAAAAAGAGTTTTTAAAAATTGAAAAGTCAAGACAATCAGTTCAGATTAATTAAAGGTCAAAGAATATCCACTCCTTGAAATAAAGACGTGTGCTATCATTAACCAAATATCCAGTTATTGATATAGAGTGATTACCATAAAATAGAACGCGATAAGGACGCTTCATGGAAATATCAATTGGATATCGCTATACATTTTAACAATAAAAGTTCATATTGAATGATTTAATTAGATGTGTGAAAATGACATAATTAATGAGAAGTGTGAAAAGGACAAAAACATACCGCTTTTGGAAAATATTTAATGCAAATTCGACATTGACCATAATTTGACCTACTATTTTGAATAAATGTTAATTTTTATTATATAAGTATAGATATGACGGCAACCGATTAGATAAATATTTATGTTCCCTGCCAAATTAAGAACTTTCGATACAAAATACCATTTTGATCAATATATATATTCCATGCCAAATATAAAATTAAATTATGCATAAGTTGATTTTTCAACTTGTCCAAAATTACAGGGAGTTACAGGTCAATTTTGCTACCTTCATCAGGCATGATGTCACCGTTAGTTGGCGGACACTTAATCGCACTCCACCTCACTTTTTTTACTTTAATATTTTGAGTTAGCATTTTATAATAATTTGTGTGAAAAAGTTATAATAATTGATACCAACTCCATTGTCTATTTGTTTTAGATTAGAAGTTGCTACAATTTGCATAATAGGTCAAACCAGAACTGCAGCCAATTAATTGATAAAATAATAATAACAATAATAATCACCCTGCCCAATCTATCATTATGTAAAAAAATTAACTATTTTACAATTTTAGAAATGTTTTCCCGCCAAATACATTAAATGTATCCTATATATAATAATTGTTGGCCAAAAAAATCGGATTTTGTTATGATATGGATAGCTTTTATTTTATCAAGTCTGTTAGCATATTTTTGTTTTGCATTTTGAAATAAAAATCAGTTTTTATTTTAGGTTTTGATTTTGGAGAAATTCTGACACACGATTCATTTGTAAAGTTTTCGATATTTTTTCGGTAAAAATTTGATTCACACAGTTTGCTTAAACATCTTCATTTAATATTCAGTTTTTATTTTTAATTTTTCTTTTGGATAAATTCTAATATACGATTTCTTTTTAATGACATCTCTCTTTTTTTTCTTTTTTTTTTCTTTGGTAAAGATATGATTTACAGAGTTTGCTTAAAAATCTCAATTTAATATCTTTCCTTTATACTGATAAACACAATATTTTATCACGTCAATACAAATATATCACATTAACTACAAATTATACGAACTATATCTCTTATGGAACCTAACAAAAAAAATTAAAAGATTACACTTTCATTCAATGTATAAAATTACAATGATATGAATCACCAAAAAAATGTTAAAATAAATAGATAATCACAAATCGTAAAATAAATAGATAATCACAAATCCAATATTAACGTAACAATTTTATAATCTTGATTTAATATTTTCATTTCAGTTCATAAACATAATAATTTATCACGTCAATATATATTATCACAAGAACTACAAATTAGACAAACTAAATCACTTATGGAACGTACAAAATGATTTAAAATATTACATTTTCATTCGATGTATAAAATGACTGAAATAATAAACAAGATAATCACAAAATCCACATTCTATGGTAACTGTTTTCTAAAATTGCCATAAAACTAGCATTTTCACGAGATAAACAGTCTTTGATATCTATCACATCAATTTATAATATCCAAAATATTTTATTTCATATTTCTTGATGTTAAAAGATATTTGTTGCTCTTAAAAACGAGTGTGGGGATAATAAATATCCTATCACACCCATACAAAAAAGCACCTATACGAAAAAAAAAAAAAAAAATACATTTCATGACTAAAATTTAAATTATTATTACTTTTTGATTCATCTCATTCAATTTATAATATTCCACAAAGTAATTACAGTCCGTATATCGCACGAGTTACACACGTACTAGTAATAAAATAAGATGTAATAACAATAATAACAATAATAATCACCCTGGCCCAATGTTCTCAACACCATGGATTGGACCTCGGCCTGGGGAATTCCGGCGCTGATTAACCCAATAAAGAGCCCAATTACAGAGGAATTGAAGTTTGAACTTTGAACCTTCAACCCTCTCCTGAACCATTATGAGTATGTTAGGTATATGTTATAATCTATTTATGAATTTTAAAAAAAAATTATAGTATTAAATAAATTTTATTTGGTAGGATAAATTATGTACTAAGTTATTTCTTGTCTCATAAGCTCCTTTACAAAATGCCTGTTAAAATTTTAATTCAATTGAATTTTCAACTAATTTTACCACACAAGTTGATGTAGCATCCAAAAGTAGCTCGGTTATCCGGTTTGAGAGAATAACTCGACGAAGGTCGGGCTAGAAGAACTCCCGCGTATAAAAGCAAGATACTTGGTCAGGTAGCTCAAACTAGGGCTTAAGACAACGAGCTTACAAAACAGACCGAACATATAGGTATTGGCCTCCAGGAGCCCGACAAAGTAACCGACCGCAGTATATATCGAGGTCGGGTGGTCTGGAGACAAGTTAGACCTAAAGACGACGTCGGATCAAAACTCAGAACAAGGTCAAGTACGTCCTCGGAAAGACCATGACATACATAATAGGAGGTCGAATTTATGACCTAAGAATCCAAGGGCAAAATCAGTAAAAGAGGTGAATAATCTAAATAAGAAAGAAAAAATCACTCGCTCAAGGACTATTGCCAAAATAGATACGTGGTAAGGTAGGAAAATAGAATTTGAGTGGATTTCTTCCATGACAAAAACTCTTTTCGGCCCCAAGGTATTAAGTCCTATATAAGGACAACAGGTTATCTCTGGTTACAAAATACACAATTCACTCCTTATTTTATATATTTTTACAGTATATGATTGAATGAGTTATGACTTGAGCGGCGGAGAGGTTTTTGCCGGGATCCCCTTCCGGCGTATTGCAAGTTATCGGAGGCTCAAAGAGGAGGATCGTTCAAAGCGGGAAGTGTTCAATCCGTTCATGACCAAAGGTGACTCATCGCAAGTTTATCATACCGCCAACTAGTTTTTCAACTATCGTCCATATATAAGTTATCGTCTACAGAGTATGGTAACTTTAGTTGATAGCTTATAAGTAATTTCAAGCTTATATCTAATAGCTTATAACTATGCTTGGTAAACTTAGTTGAAAAATTAGCTGATAGCTGATGAGTTAGTTGATATTCTATAAATGGGTTTGGAGCTTATAACGGATAGTTTATGGACGTTGGTTGAAAAGTCAGTTGATATAATACAAGGGTAATAATATTAGTTAATAAGTCAATTAATTAATGTAGTACATATATTAAAGTTAAGAAATAAACCATATGAGATAAGTCATAGAATTCTTAAAAAAATGACTTGACAAATTAAATTTATTTGAATACAAAAACTTATCAATTAACTAAATAAGTTATAAAGTATAAACTAATTTGTCGTGCTTGTCAAACACACTGTTTGACTGATGATTGAAAAAATAACTGTCGTGATAAAACATTTAGTAAATTTAAAAGACAAGTAAGATGAAATAAAAACTAGAACGAACTTTTTGAAAAAGCTACTCGATAAAGCTCAATTTTTTAAAAAGAGTTAATCATCTCAAATAAAACATATTTTTGTACAAAAAGTGTATAAACTAATTGAACAATTCTAACTTAGCTTAGGGTGTTTGTCAAACATACTATAAGCCCAAAAATCACTTATAAATATTTTTTTTTTAAATTTCAGATAGATTTTCGAACACATCCGTAGACTGTTAAAGTAAAAAAAAAAAAACCGCTCGTTTGATTACAAGCCTAGTATGAGCTTATTTAGTAGTCGACTCGACTCGTTAAGGCTTACTAAATTCAAATATATAATTTCTTTTATACATACAAATTTGTATAGTTTGACTCAGTCAAGAATTAACACCAACCTTATTAATTAATACTGAAATGAGAGTGTTGTTATCACTAAACGAGGTGAGCTCGACTGCTCGGGTTTGAATCTACCTAGACCTTGGCTTGGTTCCTCTACGGCTCTACCTATGAACCTCAAGTTCAAGGGTCAAATTAATGGCTGCCGACGGTGACCGGCTACTTTCCAAAACACCTCGCAAAAAGCCCTAATCCTCCTCCTTGTGTCCCCAAAGTTCCGTCTGATTATTTCACTTTCCTTTATCGAATGCACCTTTAAAGTCTGCTTTAGCTCCAATTTTTCCAAATTTAATGGTATCTCCATGCTCTCCATTTTTCACCTGAGAAAACAACAGAAAAATGTCTACCCCTGTTTCGTTACTCTTGTCGTCTCTCCTCCTGCTGCTATTACACCTCACGACATCGCATTCCGGCGCCGGTCCCCACATCGCCGACGTCAACATACTATTGCCTCCCAAAATGACTCACCCGGTGGAGTACAGACTTCAGGGCAGCGACGGTTGCTTCAAATGGTAGTTACACTGCACTAGATTTGCTTGAAGCATTTTCTTCGTTTATTTTTACTTGTTTATTATTTATTTTAGATATATGTTATGAGAAGTAGCTGAATTCAGTTGTTCTTTTGCTTAGGTCGTGGGACCATCATGATATATTATCGGTGGTGCCGGAGCTTAATTCAAGTAGCCATTGCTCGACAAGTGCTCGATTAAAGTCCATCGCACCTTATGACGGGCGGCAGGAGACTGCCGTTTATGCAACCGATTTGAATACTGGGACCGTGATTAGGTGCAAGGTTTATATTGATATGATATCGAGGATTCAGATATTTCATAACTCCATCAAGCTGGATCTTGACGGGCTTGCTACTCTGCGTGTGCGTGCCTTTGATAGTGAAGGTACATCTGTGGGAAAATCTGTTTTGGTAATTGGGTTAGACTGGTTGATGAATTTATATTGTTTATATTTTGTAGACACAGTGCATGATTTTGAGTTGTATTCATCTATTTACGTATTAATTAGCTTGTGGATTAGGTATACGGTTAGATTCGTAAAATTTGAGGTCGGTTAACTTGAGCTGCCATTCCATAGCAAAAGTTTTCTGGTTGTTGTTTCATGGAGTCTTCTTCAATATATTTTTATGCCCAGCATTTTAACATTTTAAATGTTGTGGACAACATATTCTTACTGGTTTTAATGCATACTCCCTGCAAATAATTATTAATGCTCAAACTAGTTATTCTATTCTAGAGTATAGTTACTTCATATTTCCCTGTTGTGTTTAATATTCATTTTGCTGTGGCTGTGGTACAGAAAATGTCTTCTCCTCTTTGGTGGGCCTGCAATTCATGTGGCAATTGATGCCAGAATCTCATGGAGTTTCTAATAATCTCATGCATGTACCTTTGAAGGATTCTCCACTGAGCGATTGTGGCGGCTTGTGTGGTGACCTTGATATCCAAGTAAAGCTCGAAGAAAGTGGTGTGTATTCGGATTTGTATGTAGTGAAAGGCACTGAGATTGGCCAAGAGATTGTTTCTGTTAATTTGCTAGAACGCTCACTGGAGCACTTAGCAGACAAAATTGTTCTCACAGTTGCCGAAGCAATGTCTCTAGACCCCCCATCACCTGTGTATGTCCTCGTTGGTGCAGTTCTCCATTATACTCTTAAAGTCATCCGTAATAATACTCCGCGTGTTGTAAATTTACCATCTCCATTCCATCAATGGTCCATTTTGAACTCATCAGTAGCTCAGATGGAAAGTGCATTGGGTACAGTTCATGCAGTGAACCTTGGGGTAACGACAGTTGTAGTTGAGGACACCAGGGTTGCTGGACACATGCAAATATCGTCTCTCCATGTTGTTGTACCTGATAATTTGGTGTTATATATGTCTCCCCTCTCTCTTTCTGGAGGTCAAATTGATGGCGTCGAGCCTATTCCATCTGTATCACGTTGGTATGTTGTGTCTGGCCGCCTGTATCTCATTTGTGTTAAGGTTTTCTCACCAGGTCCCGGGGCGCACGATATTTTTATTACCGAAAGTGATGTAATAGAGCTTCATGATAACAGTGATGAATTCTGGAATATAGTCCCAGTTTCAGAACATGAGGGTGTTATTGCCGAGAAGAATTGTAGAGTTCTAAACGCAAATTCATATGGACTGGGGAAACTTACTGCAACTTTGTCTTACAGCTCTGGGCATGATACGGGGAAAGAAGTTGTCAAAGTAGTTCAAGAAGTCATGGTTTGTGATCCGGTTCAATTCAATATGTTGGGAAACAGAAATGTTTCTGACAGAATTTTCCTCCCATGGGTTCCTGGTGTCCATCAAGAGCTGGAGCTTAAAGTTACTGGAGGTTGTGCAATGTCCTCGAGCGACTATAAATGGTTTTCTTCAGATATGGCCGTTTTGTCTGTATCTGTCTCTGGGATTGTTCAGGCTAAAAAGCCTGGAAAAGCAATTGTTAGAGCCGTGTCCATATTTGATTCATTGAATTATGACGAGCTGGTTATTGAAGTTTCCATTCCTCGTTCGATGGTTATGCTGCCTAACTTTCCTGTAGAGACGCCCGTCGGGTCCCATCTTCAAGTGTCTTTGACATTGAAAGCATCACATGGTGCTAATTACTATGCTTGTGATGCATTCAGGTCCTCCGTAAGATGGAGTACCGAGAGTGATTCTTTTGTAGTTGTCAATGCAACTGAGGAATTATTCGTTATAGACCAAAAAGAAGCCACTCAACTTCGATCATTGTCATTTGGTCCTCCATGTGCATGGACCCGCATATATGCTACGAATCCCGGCCGCTCTGTGGTATACGCAACTTTAATCAGAGATAATCTACAATCTGCAAAAGCTGGTCGGGAATCAATTGCCTTGAAAGCATCCTCGAATATTGCGGCATTTTCACCACTTGTTGTGCATCAGGCAAGTGACGGGAACCAGTTTGGTGGCTACTGGTTTGATTTGGCTCATGCTGAAGCTCATAATCAGCTGCATAATTTGGATCTCTTGTATCTTGTGCCCGGCACTCAAATAGATGTTATGCTTCGTGGGGGGCCAGAAAGATGGAGTAAGGATGTTGAATTCATTGAAAATGTGCAAGTTTTGAATGAACAGACTTCTTCTGTGAAAAATACTATTTCCATTGACCAATCAACCAGCTTTGGCAATCCATACAAAATAGGATGTGAAAGTTTGGGAACCTTCAGGCTTGTTTTCAGTCGTGGCAACTTAATCGGGGAGGACCATCGTTTGCCTGTTGTATCAGAAGTGCAGTTGGTGCTTGTGTGTAGTTTCCCATCTTCGATAGTGATATTGGCTGATGAAGCTTTGAATGCTCTTCCAGCTATAAAGTCTGCTGCTCAGGCTGAACGCTTGCTTGAAGGAGTTCGGGTTCCCCCAATTACAGTAGCCAATGGACGGAAGATAAGAGTGTCAGCTGTTGGCCTTAGTAGTTCTGGAAAAGCTTTCGCTAATTCATCTTCACTCAGATTAAGGTGGCAATTAACGGAGTGTGAAAGGCTGGCACTTTTCGAAGAGCAGTATGGTCCAACAACATATTCCAGTTGGGAAAGGTTCTTGATTTTGCAAAATGAATCTGGAACTTGTGTGGTACGTACGACTACTATTGGCGTCATTGATTCTCTTAGTCATCTCGATTTTGCTAAGACGTTTCGAGGTCCTACTCTAGCAGATGCAATTCAGCTGCAGCTAGTTTCTTCTCTTCGAGTGAGTCCAGAACTCAGCTTGTTGTTCTTCGATCCTGAGGCTAGGATGAATATTACAATTACTGGTGGGAGCCGTTCAGTGGAGACTTTGGTGAATGACACCCAAATTGTGGAAATAGTGCAACAAAAACCTGCTGATGAATGCACAAGTCTAATTTTGGCTCCTAAAAGCCTGGGGTATTCCCTTGTTACGGTGCATGATATTGGGCTTGCTCCTTCTCTTTCTGCATCTTCCATTGTCCAAGTTGCCGAGGTGGACTGGATTAAGATTGTAGGCGGAGAACATTTAAGCATTATGGAGGGAACTTCACAGTCCTTAGGTTTTTTGGTCGGAGTTGGTGACGGTCGAACTTTTGACCCTTCTCAGTTCGTGTACATGAATATTCGTATTCATATTGAAGAAACTATAGTTGAGGTTGATAGTCATGTCCATGCATCGAATTTCACCTTACATGCTACTCGTCTTGGGGTGACCACTCTATATCTTAGTGCTGTCCAACATTCTGGACATGAAATACGGAGCCAACAAGTTACTGTGGAAGTATATTCTCCGCCAAGAATACAACCTAGTGATATAGTCCTTGTACCTGGCGCATCTTATGTGCTGACAGTTAGAGGAGGCCCTAGAATTGGTTCACATGTCCGATTTACTAGTACGGATGATCGGGCTGCGAAAATTCACACGTTCACCGGACAACTCTTGGCAATTTCACCAGGCAATAGTACTTTAACTGCCACTATATACGGCGATGGTGATATCGAGCTTTGTCGAGCATATGCCTCGGTTGAAGTAGGGGTTCCGTTATCAGCAGTTTTAAAGGTCCAAAGTGAAAATCTTGCGATTGGCCGCACAATGCCAGTATATCCCTCGTTGTCCAAGGGAAATTTATTTTCCTTTTACGAGCTATGCAAAAATTTCGAATGGGCTATTGAAGATAAAGACGTTTTGGAATTTCAGTTTCGTGATAACGGGCAACCCGCTGATTTATTGAACGGGCAAGATTTCGATTTCGTTCGGGTTGTGGGTGGAGTATCTGCTGGCAAGGCGATTGTTACAGTTTCTTTCTCATGTAATTACAATTTCTCAAATTCGATGTCGAAGTCGATTTTCTACAATGCATCTGTATCGTTATCGGTAGTTCCCGATCTTCCGCTCGCTCTTGGGCAGCCAATCACTTGGATACTTCCTTCCTATTATACCTCTTCCGATCTTTTGCCTTCGTCTGCACATTCTCCGAGAGATAAAGGTATTGCTTATTCCTTGTTGGGACAGTGCAAGAGAAAAAAAATGGAAGAGTTACAAGATGATGATACAGGTATATATCTCGATGGGGCTAAAATTATAACGAAGGAATCTGGCAATCTCGCATGCATTCAGGCGAAAGACAGGTCAACAGGGAGAACCGAAGTTGCATCGTGTGTGAGGGTCGCTGACGTGGCACAAATCAGAATAACTGCCGATGAGTTTCCAATTCACACCCTGGCTGTAGGCTCGGAACTCGATCTTCCCGTCAAATATCACGATACTTTAGGAAATCCTTTTCACGAGGCTCATAACCTTACGCTGTTCGAAGTGGAAACTAGCAATGCTCATGTTCTGTCTTTTGATGAATACGATGGCCGTGGAAAAATCCATGTCACGGCGAAAAGCCAAGGAACAGCTCTTGTTCGGATAGCTTTTGTGAGTAATCCTCGTAAATCAGTGTATGCAATATTTTCTATTGGTCCTCAGATATACCCACAGAATCCAGTCATCCAACGAGGGAGTACACTTAACTTTGAAATAAAAGGTCTGACTGACTTGGCTGACTTGGCTTCAGGTCATTGGTTCAGTGCCAATGAGAGTGTTGTTTTTATCGAGAAACTATCCGGTAAAGCTGAAGCAATTGCAGAAGGCACTACACATGTCCACTTTTCGGATCCGAAATCAAGTTCTAAGCTTCACACAGTGGTCACTGTACTGAAAGGGAACAAAATGGTATCGGTCGATGCTCCTATCGAGCCTGTACTCACGAATGTGCCGTTTCCAGTAAAAGGATACGCTTTCACAGTAAAATTTAACGATGCCCGTAAAAATTCTTTCGACTGTGTGGTAGATCCGCCTAGTATTGGTTTTGCCAAGCCGTGGATAGATCCTGAGGTGGGTAATTTATATTGTCTGTTTTACCCTTATTCTCCCGAACACCTCGCGCGCTCGTCTCCCGAGAATCTAAATCAGGTTCGCGTGACTATCAGAGCTTCGATAAAGGGAGACAATCGTTTTTCTGGTTCTGCATCTGCCCTTTTTGTTGGAGGTTTTAACATACTCGAAATGGGTAATAATAAAAATTCACTACGTTTAAATCTGACACGAGACTCAAACACGGGCTTCATGACCATAATCGGGAATACGGATGTTGATCTCAACTGGCAAGATAGGAACCGATTATCGGTCAAACTAGTCTACGGGGAAGATCATACGGTGGGGAAATTTGTGAAGTACGAGGTTAGAGTTGTCGGAGCAGATAAATTACGAGACCGGCTTATTTTCTCACTCTCGGCCACCGGTCAAAGGGTTGAGATGGAAGTTAGTTACGAGCCGGAAGAAAGAAAATCGGTAGTTGGGTTTGGATTGGGGAATGAAGCTCTGTGGTGTGGGATATTGGGCCTTCTCTTTCTGTCGATACTCACGGTGATGTTCGTGATATTTTATCTGGATAGGCCCGAAAGAACACGTGTTGGTTCTCAACGGGTTGTTTCTGGTAGTCCAGGTGTAGCTGCACCAATCACGCCTGAACGGGTTAGCCCGGCAGTGATTAGCGACCAGTCTCCCAGAACTCCACCACCGTTTATCGATTATGTTAGGCGGACTATTGATGAGACTCCTTATTACAGGCAAGATTTTAGGAGGAGGGCTAATCCTCAGAATACGTTCTAAAGCTTCAGTTCAGTGGTGACTTTTGTTTGAAGAGTGATGGTGACTTTTTCGTGTACTATTTATGTATTTGAAATTTTCGACTTCTTTTTAGTAGGAAATTTGCCAAAACGATTGTAGGAAGTGTTTGTGTAGACATTTTTCTGGTGGAGAAGTTAGGTAAGCTGACCCTGAGCCAATGGTGATTTTGTCCTTTTTTCATTTTTGTCTTCAGTTAATATTATTCTTCTTTAAACAAGAAATGAAACAAGCAATTTTCATTTTAGTGTTCTTTCCATGAAGTGTTCTTTCTCAAGAGTGATGAAAGATTGTTCAATCACTTGCATTCTCTGATAAGGTAAAATCAAGAACTGTTTTTTCTTACTTTATCCTAATTTTTGCTGTGGGAGTTTTTCGTTTGGTTTAGTTTATGAGGTAATGTGATACACGAACTTAATCAATTAATGATCAAGAAGAACCTATTTGCCTTTGTCCCAGGAATTCTTGTGTGATTTTGCGTTTCTGAATTACATATAACTATATGTGGGTGCATATAATCGGATTATTTTTATTAAATGAGCTTCTCATCTTCCTTTCGGTTTATTGTATTCTGATGGCTGCTTTTGGGTTTTGACGTTGTGAAGAAAACTATGGTCATCATGTCGCAACATTTGTACATGATTTTGGAAACATGTATGAAAAAAGAAAAAAAAAAAAAAACATGGGGTTTTCCTTATTATATTAAGTGCAGAAATGAGCAGGTTACACACTTGAACTTCAACTAGAAAAAAGCATTAAAACAGTCCTCCCATGAAGAGGATAGCAATAAACTTCCTTCCCATCACCACTTATTTATGTTATTCCTAAGCACTGCAAATCAGCCTTAGGAATTATTCCTCACACAGACCTTGTTATTATTCATCCTCAGGTCCTTGGAAAAGAGAAAGCAGGGATGCCCCGAATTTTTCCTTTGCTTCTTTATCAAGAGGATCGTCTCCCAAATACATATGTATGTATGCCCTGCAGAGAAACTCGCTTTCAACTCTGCTCACAACCTCATTCATAACTGCATAAACAGGGAAACATCTATTAGTTTACTTGGACTTTGTATTTTTTACTTGAAATCGAAATTTCTAATAGTGTTTTTACCTTTTGTTTGGAGAGTATATCCTGGAAGCCTGGATATCTCAATCACAGATCCTGGGGTAAGCTTTATGTCATCGGACGCTTCTCCCATAATCCTGAAAAATTGATTGATAAATAATGGTCATCTTTTCGGATTATGTTCTTT
>BKCP01004738.1:325984-354247 GCA_008636005.1 Striga asiatica | reverse complement strand
TTCCAGCCTGTCGGCATTTATTAAATTTTTTAAATAGTTAAATTTTACTTTTTCGTGAGCTCATCGTTCTTCCCTCCCGTGAGCTTCTTGATGGATGCTCCCAGGCCTTCATCAAAGTTCTTCCTCACCATGTTCATGGTAAGGCCTGAGAAAACAATAACCAGCCGAACCATCATATCCACATCGCTATCTATCACCATTTGATACATTTCTTTTGTTGCTTTAGATGATGCTTTTCCGATTTTCGTACTCAGAAGGTCTTTCAGTTTTTCATTGTCAGCATATATCCCTGGAAATCATAATGCAAGATAAATGGCACTTAAGTTTCTTATTGTCTATTTTCTTTTTTTCCTCTGAAAACCAAACTTGAGTTTAATCCCAAGTGTTGGATAAATCTTGACAGCTAACTAGAAATTACCAAAGGCATAAATCTTGATCCCGAGCCCGAGCATGCTTTTCTTTCTCAGGCCAACAGAATTCAGCTTCTTCCCATCGCTCAGCATGACCGGAAAAGTAACTCCGGTTTTCTGTTCAGCCTCGACTGGTACATCCTTCTCGTTTCCTAAGGCATGTTCTTCTGGTTCGTCTTGCTCGACCTTCTTATCTTCTTTCTCGTCCGTTTTTTTCTCGGTCTCACAATCAAACAGCTTATCCTTTTCATGGGCATTTTCGTTCGAATTGAGCTCTGTCTCGTTGGGGGTATCTTTCATGGCCGATCCCAAGTTGGAATCGGTCTCTAGCATTTGGGTTTTCTCTGCAACATTAGTAACAGTGGGTGCCATTTTTTAAGGAGAAAGAGAGTTGAAGCAAAGAAAGTGAGAGAGTAGTATTTTTATTGTTTTGTGGGATGATTTGGGAACTAAGGAAGAGATTGTTTATATATATGGAGTCATTGTTGAGAAATTTGAGGCGCATTAAAGTTGCTCTCATTGTTGAGAAATTTGGGTGTACCTCGGTAAGAGCATTTGTGATAGAGGGACCTTGAAGATTTGAATGCCTGAGCTCATTCAATGTTGTTCACAAGAAAATTTATTTGTTTTGTGATGCTTATATAATTTTAAGTATCACAATTTATTTAATCATGAAGATAAGTCCAAAATTAACTATTTTATTTTTACTTTATGTTATTTATATAATATATCAAATTAATATTTTTTGTTAGTTTTTGTTTTGACATCCATATTGACGTTTTAAAATAAAGAACAATCATATATACCTATGTCATTATTAATAAAAATATTAGGTGTTGTTTAAGATTTATTTACAAATTTAAAATAAAATAAAATACCTATTTTTATGTTTTAAAAAGAATTAAGGGGTGTATTCAATTGAGATTTTTAAAGACTTTTTAGGACTTTAGAAATTTTGGTGTATTCAATTTAGATTTGTTAAGACTTTTACAAGTCTTGAGTATTGAATTGAGATTTTGAAAAGTCTTACAAAATCTTGAAGTAGGATCTGTTAAGACTTTTAAGATTTGGTGGGATTTCTAAAGAAAAAACCTTCTACGAATTTTCGCTCTAAATCCCACCTCTATACTTAAGATTTCATATAATTCCTCTAAAATTTAAAAATCTTAAAGTCTCAAATCTTAAAAAATTTCAAAATGTCACTTTAAATCTCAATTAAATAATAAGTATAATTTTTTTAGTATACCAAAACTTGGGTATTGCAAGTTGCCGTGACTGTATTAGTAGTATGCAAATAAAAATAATATTTTTAAAAATGAATTTAAGAATTAATCTCAATTATGTTTTCGAGTTTTATTATGGCGAAATTTTCTATTTACCATATGGTTTTAAAATATTTGCATATGTGCAAAGGGGGAGATTGCATCCCTACCAATTGCATGACAATTATTTGTGAGGGTGCAAAAATCAGTTACCAAATAAATAGGATGAAACGTTCTTTTAATCAGTTACCAAATATAATGATTTACCATAACAATATCCCCTGTAACCTACGAGATGCATGCCTAAAAGAAAATTGTAATACATGATGACTAAACATAAAATCACGAGATTGGTAGTTTTCTAAAAATTTGCATAATTGATTTTTGAAAACGAGAACACAACAACGATCTCGTTGAAGAAGCAACAACGAGAACACATACAATCTATATTATCTATCATATCGCATGTGTATATATATATATATATATATATATATATATATATATATAACACATACTGTACATATACTGATCATAAACTAAAATGTACATATACTGTAGATAAAAATAAGTAAAAAATATAAACAAATTCAGACATCAAAATTGCGTAAATAAAACTGCAATATATACAGAAAATATACTGTCTATAAACTCAACATATACTGCTCATTTGAAATATTCTAAAATATTTTCGCTACATTACTTCTCCTATTGTTCTTGCGATTGTTTCAACCTTGGACCTCCTTCAACGAAGATCCAGTCGTCAGCGGCATCGACCTCGGCTGAAGCCCACAACCCAGCGACCTCCGCCACTTACGAGCCAGAAAGGACCGCCGCACGATCGTAGTCGTCCGTTTCAGCCGCCGAATTCGTGGGTTGCTGCGCCACTCCCCCCAACCGAGAGGCGAGTGGCAGCTCTTTCAACCTCTATCTTGACTGCTGAAACGACTCGCTTTTTTTTGGAACTCCTTAGCCCTCCACCACTGACTGTGATCACCAGGCTTCGAAAAAAAAAAAGATACCATGAAAATATCAAATAAGTATGAATTTGGAGAAGAGAGAGAGAGAGGGAGCAGAAGGAGAGAGAGATAGAGAAAAAGATTGCATTAAACTCGGTAAGTTTTTCTCATAAATTAAGCTAATTATTGATATAATATATATATATATATATATATATATGTAAAGTTGCAAATAAAGAAATTTTATATAATATTGTAAATATTTGGAAAGGGATTTCATTTATGTAATAAAATATTAATTGTGTTGTATAAGGGGTAATTTTATTTTTATTCCACTGGTACTGATATGGCCCAACCCATTGTGGCCTTATCACTATTGAGAAAAAATAATTGGGCTTTGGCCCAATAAAATAGTTTCATGTATGAGCCGATCAAGCCGGTATCTGGATTTCAGCCATACCTAATTCACCTCTGAGATTCTGTTTTCGCGAGCTGCTCATCGATCGAGAGGTTCTTTTGACATGACCACTGTAATTGCGGCGACGAAGGAGGAGCGGATCCAGAGGCGGAAAAGGGTCGGAGGCAACCTCAAAGCTAAGAGAAAGGCCAAGGCCGCCGCCGCCGCCGCTACAGACAATGGACATTCTCCTGCCGAGAACGCGGCGGCTACAGACAGTGGACATTCTCCAGCCGAGACCGCTGCAATTACGGCGACGAAGGAGGAGCGGCGGCGGATCAAGAGGCGGAAAAGGGTCGGAGGCAACCTCAAAGCTAAGATTAAGGCCGAGGCCGCGGCCGCCGCCGCCGCCGCTACAGACAGTGGACATTCTCCTGCCGAGACCACTGTAATTACGGCGATGGCGGAGGAGCAGCAGCTGAGCAGAAAGAGGAAAAGAGTCCGCGGCCGCCGCAAAGGAAAAAAAACTGACGAGGCCGCCGCCGCCGCTACAGACAGTGGGCATTCTCCTGCCGTCTCTCCTGCTTCTGTACCTTCTAATATCGTGAAGGGTTGCTCAAAATCTTCTTCACCTGTATCTCCTGCTTCCGTACCTTCTTCTAATGTTGTGAAGGGCAGCTCAAAATCTTCTTCATTTTTTCTCGACAAGGTACGAGAGAATGGTTTCGGTAACTTTTGGGAATTGTATGGTGATTTTATGTAATTATTTCTGGTTTGTTCATCGTATTCCGTTGTTTGGCAGATGAAAGCGAAGTTAACCGGAGGTCATTTCCGCATGATTAATGAGAAGCTGTATACTTGCACGTATGTTGTTTTATTCTTCTTTTGTTTTGTTTTTTTTTTTCCTACATGTGTGTGTGTCTGTTTGTGTGTGATCCTCACCGGTAGAGTGTAATTTGCCCTGTATTCTTGTTCTCTTTTTTACTTGTAACTATTATCGGATTTGGAACTGTGAAAATTTTGGTTGTGAATATTCACTTAATTAGTACTTCTGAATGTGCTTTAGCAGTAAGATATGAAGTGGGTTTTCTTACTTTGTCTATTTACTTTTCATTGAGCTCAGTGGGGATGAAGCACTCAACTACTTTAAAGAGGACCCATCGTTGTTCCATGTGGTGAGTTTATTTTGTGTGCATAAGTCTCTGCATACTAATTTCATTGTGGCTAGCTGCAAGAGTAAATCCTTGAGTTTTACACTATTGAGTTAGATCATTGTCTCTGCATAGTTAATGAACTCAATAGGTGTTACCAAGTGTGTACTGTCCTATTTCTTTCTTATCTTGAATGGTAAGGTTTCAACAGCTAATTTGGAGAACATAGATATTTCTTCATCCAATAGGATTAAGATTTGAGATTAGGCTTCAGTTGAACATCTTGATAGCTGTTTGATTTCACAAATCAGTATAGTAATAATATTATATTCTTTTCTCATTTTATCCATTTTTATTCCATTGTTCCACCTTCTCCAGATCCCACCTAAATATCTGGTATAAATGTTGTTTGAGATTTGAGTTACTGATGCAAAACCAGATAGCATATTTTGAAACTTATCTGTGATTAATCTTACACATCTTGCATTTTGATCCTCCACAATGTAACTTAATATTTTCATTTACCTCACCAGTATCATACAGGGTACCAAGAGCAAATGTCGCATTGGCCTGAGCTGCCTAATGATATCATTATAAAGTGGATAAACAATCAGAGTCCTTCTCTTGTTATTGCCGATTTTGGTTGCGGTAAAGAATCTTCATATATTACATTAAAAAATAATGATTCTCATTTGTTACCTTGGCTTTTACCTAGTCTGTGTTTGCAAAAATCATTCAGGGGATGCACGCCTCTCAAGAAGTGTGAAGAATAAAGTTTATTCCTTTGATCTTATTTCATACGACCCTTCAGTCATTGCCTGTGATATGTCCAAGGTTTGTTCGCCATTCTTCTTATATTTCCTTGCTGACTTTTGTTAGCAAAAGTAAAATAAGCTGCTAATGATATGGGTACACATATCTTCTCCTATTGTCATGCCTTAAGACGTAAATTATTTGGAAGAAACTTGTTAATAATGCAAATGCCTTTTTTTTTTTTATACGCCCCTTTGTGGGTGAGTGTATGGTGCTTTTGTCCTTATTTACTGTAACTTCTTTGAGAATCATGACTGTGATGTGTAGACACCCCTCGAAGATTCTTCTGTGGATGTTGCCGTTTTTTGTCTCTCGTTAATGGGAACAAACTTCCCTAGTTATATTCTTGAAGCAAATAGGGTCCTTAAGACTCGGTAAGTACTCAATAATTGACAATTTGGTATCATTTAAATCTTAAACAATGAAAGTTTAGTTCGAATTCTTTTATTTCATTATAACATATATATTTTTTATTTTTTATTTTTTATTTTTTTTATGTATTGATCGTTTGCAGAGGGTGGCTTTTAATAGCAGAAGTGAAAAGCAGATTTGATCCAAGTACAGGAGGAGCAGACCCATACAAGTTTATAAAAGCAATATCCCAACTTGGATTTGCCACTGTGGCTGAGGTATTCATTAAGTTTCGCCTCCATTTACTTTGTAAAGCATATTAACACAACTCACTGTTCTTACTAAAAATCTACATATTTTTTGCAGGATTTTTCCAATAAAATGTTCATACTGTTCTACTTCAAGAAGAAGAAGGTTTTGGTGCTTTTCTTGATCTACCGGAAATTTTTCATCTCGAAATAATGTGTGATTTCTGCCCGAATAATATTTTTTTCTCAACTCCTTTGTTTTATTGTGCAGGAGAAGCAAAAACCGAAAGATATCGAGTGGCCTGAACTGAAACCTTGCTTATACAAACGCCGTTAATCTTGTTTTGCTCATAGTTAATAAGGATTTTCGCGGCCGGTATGTATGCATGGAGATGGGTTTTTGGGCATAATTGCAGCTTTGATATTCGAACTTCTTTTACTGGCATAGATTTGTATGCTTGTGATAGTAGTAATTTTAACTTTTTATGAATGTTTGTTGCATTTTTATTCACTCCAGAGTTCTTATATTCTTGAAAACATTATATTCAGTGAGTTGGTTGAAAAACATTAAATACTTGGAATTTCTGAAGGCAACAGAATCAGTAACCAAAGTATTTCACACATTACCTTCACAGAATTCATCCCAATGCTGCTAAATTTATTTGTGCATAAAGAAAGAAAGTCATAAATAGGCATATAGTCAGCTGTTTTTTTACGTCATTTTCTTGTTCACTTTCTATCATGTATGTTTCTACGTATACCCTTTTGACCGATTGTACTTTCTTAACAGTTGGATCTATACACATTCATGTGTTTGTATGTGTATGTGCACGATCCTACAGNTTTTCAGAATTTTTTTTTTCTTCAAACGATAGAAATTTTATATCATAAAACACATAGATACATCCAGAAAATAATTCAAAAGCCGAAAAGACAGTTCAAAAGCTGAATCTAGTGGGAGAACAGATTCAAAGATCTACATTAGAACAAACACACTCACTAACAAACATAGAAAAACAAACTTCATAACTGGAGAAGATGCTATAGTTTGGATAGCTCAAACCTTCCCATTCTCACCTTTTACATTAACATATATGTGAATGAAAGCCTTTTTAGTTTTTACCATTTCACATATCCCCATATGTAAATCTTTGAAGTCTTAGAAAACTTTAGTCTTTTTCATGATTTCACCTACCAAAATCATTCTATCTATTCCAATCTTATGAATACTTCAAAATTACCTCCGATTAGTCTTTCGTCTTGACTTAATTTTTTACCTTCTCTTTAACAGACAAATAGATCAAAGCACTAAAATCCATATTTTATTTTCCATTTTTTCTTGTTATAGCTAAAAATATAGGGATAATAGATTAGAGAGTGCCGTTGACATGATAAATAATTGCAAAAGAAGACAAATGAGAGGCATTTAAAAAGCAATCTAAACCTATAAATAAATTGGTGGAATCATTATGGCTATGTTTGGTAAACTTAATTGATAAACTAGTTTATAAGTTTTAAGTGAATTTTGAGTTTATAGCTAATAATTTATGACTTATGGCTAAAAAGCTAGCTTATATGATAAAAGATTGTGGTAAAATTAGATAAGCTAGCTGAAAAAAAAAAATCAAAGAACTTATTTGAAAAGCTACCCAAAGAAGTTCGTCTTTCCAAACCAAGCTTATTTGACGTTCCTTGTGGGTCGGGTAACCAAATCCATGTGCAAATTAGTTTTTCTTTGAGTACAAGAAATTAACACGGTACAAATCATAAGAGAAACTAACGTTTACAATGAGTAGTTTTCTTTTGAATACATCAATGGTGTGAATCCACTCGTAGTTTTCTCAATGAGTAGTTTTCGTTTGCCTTAAATTTGAGTGTTCTTATGATAGTTTCATCTTTAAAAGCAGCTAAGAGAGATATGTTAAAAGATGATGAAAGTTAAAAAGTAAGGCAAAGACATGGATGCACGTGTGATTGCAGCATGTAATTTATTTTAAGAATCATAACCAATTAATTAGCTCAAAAAAATATTAAACTATTTTATTAGCTCAAAAAAATACTAAATTATTATTATTATTTATGTGATTTTAAGATGTTTATTATGCCCTTAGAACCAACTAGCTCATTTTTAAGATGAAAAAAATAATATTGATTATAGAATAAATAACTCGAAAAAAAAAAGTTCAGCAATATAATGTTTTATAAATATGCAACTTTTACACACAAATTATTACAAAATTATAATCTATATATATATAATAAGAATTAACATTTTTCAAAAATAATAAGCAAAAAAATAGGAAATATTAATTGCATTCTATTTTTGGTATGTTTTTCTAATTTTTTTTAATAAAAAATCAATTAGCATTTAATGTAGCACAAATAATGGGATTTGTTATATAGATGCATATTTGAATTTCAAACTTCAAACAAAACATGCCTAAATGTATTTTGAATTTTGTAGGGCAAAAATTTAACAAATAGGTGAAAGATTTCATACAATACATATATTTATATATATTGTCTTAACATATAGGTTAATTAGTTTCATATCTAAACAATATATATTTAAACAATATATAAACAAATATAATAGTTTGTCGTACAATACAGACAAATATATAAACAATATATTTATATACAAATATAATAAACAATACAAACAAATATACAAACAATATATAAACAAATATAATAACTTGTCACGTGTATATTTCGTACAATACATATATTTATATATATTATCTTAACATATAAGTTAATTAGTTTCATATCTAAACAATATATATTTTAGGAACTTAAAGATTCATAACATTACTGGCATCATGTATATTTATAATATATTGTCACATACATTTTACTACAACTTGTAACCTTTTTAAAATTATTTGAATAATTGGAAGTTGATTTATAATTTCAATTTCAAATTCATTCAAACATTTAAAAGAAAATATCATAAGCAGATTTTTTTGATACATTTCATTTTATCTCAACTTACATATGATCACATTCCTACCAAACATTAAATTTGCTTATATCTTTTTAAATTAATTACATCAATAAATAATATTAATATACATTACATATTTATCATTATATAATAAATATATTACTTCTACAAGTGTTATAAATAATAATTACATTATATGATAATAGATTTTTTGATAGATTAGTAATTGAGTATTATGATGAACCAAAATATGTAAAATTATTATTATTTTGTATTAAAAATAAATATATATGTTAAAATATTATTTATATAATAATATATACAGGTCAGCATGCTAATATATTGTGAAAATAAAGTTTTAAAAAAAAGTTCTAAAGTACGAAAACCCCGTGCATCGCACGGGATTCTCACTAGTTAGTCATAAAATAGTTAAAAGATGCGATTACAATTAATTAATGTAGATACGGAATTAATTAATGTAAAATGTAAAAATTTGTTTCCACAAATAAATGAATTTTTTTTTTTGAAAATTAACCGTTATTAACTAGTTCTGGTTTCCCTTCCCTTGTCAAACTATGGCAAGATTATATCGTCTCCTTTTCCTAATCAAATTATGGCAAGTCTTTCCTTATTCGAAAGTAACTTTTGCAGCTGTAATTACCCCGCAACTTTAAGTTAATTGCACTCCTAAAATTCCCTATAAATAAGGCATCTAATCTAATGAAGGCTAAAAATTTCACACAACAAAACCTAATAGTAGTTACAGTAAATCAATCAAAGCAAGCAAATCCAAGAATGGGCGATTACCCATTGGGATTCCGATTCTCCCCCACCGACGAGGAGTGCATTAGATATCTCCTGGGGTTCGTCACAGGGAATCCCCTGCCCTCCCACAACCACATATCCGTCGACGACCTTTACGGCGAATCGGAGCCGTGGGACCTTTTCGGATCTTCCGCCGCCGCCGGGTGTCGGTACTTCTTCACGAGGCTGAAGCGGGTCGGCGGCGGGTCGACGGCGGCGGCCCGGCGGTACTCGAGGAACGTCGGGCAGGGAACTTGGTCCAACAAGGGCCAGAAATCGGAAGTTTTCTGCGGGAAGGGCGGGTTAATCGGGCACACGAGAAGCTTCCGGTACCAGCCGAGGAAGTCGCCGGCGAGGGGTCCGGCGAGGGGCCGGTGGGCGTTGAAGGAGTACGCGCTGGCGGAGGATCGGGTGATGAAGGGCCGTGTGGTGAGGCCGGACTACGTGCTCTGCCTCCTCAAGAAGAAGAAGAATGGTGGTGATGTGAACGATGACGAGGATGATGACGTGGATGAGGGAACTTCGGGCGGATTTCCGCCCGACCCGCGGGTCGGAGGGGATTCGGGCAATCAGATAGGCGGTCGGGCAGTTGAAGGAGAGAGTAATGAGGAATTGGGGGCAGTCGAGCGCTGAGTTGGCGCGTGAAAACGGGTACTACTGCCCCTCGAGTGTTTATTGATCGGGCGGGTCGGGTTTTTCCGACTTTGGGTCGGGTTGGGATTTTTGGAAGATTCAGTTTCTTCATTTGCTTTGGGTTTTTGTTTTGTGTTTTCTTTCTTGATTTGTTGATATTCTTCTAATTACTTTGGTGTGTGTTACTTTTGTTATGTAAACAACATGCTTTTGGTAGTACTCAAAGAAATATAAGTTCTTTGGTATCAGAATTGGANTGCTAATTGAAAACGGATGATTTTACCTACTAGTGTAATCCAACCAAATAAGTCGAGTTTGAGCATTTCGAGTTCGTGTTCGTTTACGTTCGAACACTATTTGAACGCGTTCCTTTATTTTCGAGCAAAAATCGTGTTCGAGCGCGTTCGTTTAATTGTTTATTCAGAATTAGAGCTTGTTCGTGTTCGAATAATTTAGGACACAAACTTTTTAAATATATTTGATTAACTCGAAATATATTCGTTCGAATTAAAAAATAAAAAAAATTATATATTAGATTTTCTATTATAAATATCGTGCATATATATAAATAAAATAAAATAATATTAAATTAATGTTCGCGAAATTTGTCAAAAGTTTGCGAACGAGCTCGTATTCGTTCGATTTAAACGAACTTAACTTTCTGTTCGAACTCGGCTCTGATTGACAAATGAACGAGCTTGAATGAACTGTTATTCGGAAGCTTTCGATTCATTAATACCCTAATTCCACCCTAACAATACGATCCAACAGTTAAAAACTCTATGAGGCCAGTAGTAGAATTAAATTTCCTGTGGCTGGCGGCTCACGACCGCTTACTGACCAATGGCGAAAGGACCCGGACGCATCTCACTGCCTCGTCGGAATGAGAGCTTTACGGTGTGACCGAAAGCGGAAGCGGGTATACATTCCCTACGTATGATCCAGTGGATTCCGCCGGAAACGGGATGGGTAAAAGTGAACACAGATGGGTCCTTTAATCGCACCACAGGCCTGGGTATTGGGTATTGCACTACCATCGGAGCCGAACTTTGGGGATTGTTCCAGGGCCTACATCTGGCCTGGGAGTTGGGGTTTCGAAAGGTTATTGCGGAAGTTGACAGTCAAAGCGTGTCGGAAATGATCCTTGGGCCAGAAATTGAGTTTGGCGCCCACGAGACCCTAGTCCAAGCCATTAGGAGCTTGGTGAAGAACAATTGGACCATTCGGATTCAGCACGTCCACATAGAAGCTAACTTTGCCGCTGACCATATGGCCGAACTAGCGGCCTCTTACACGATAGGCCTGCATAGGATCACGTCTCCTCCTCCAGGGCTGGATGCTTGGATTGACCATGATGTCCGTGGGGTGGCTTACCCACGTCGTGTTCTAACACAGTAGTCTCGGACTCTGGCCTCCATCTTTGTACCAAAAAAATAAAATAAAATTGCTTAATCTTCTGTTTTTTCTTATTATTTATAAAACTATTAACAAAAAGGTTTTGTTATGGAGTCTTTAATGTCACATCTTATTAAACCAACCATTCACAATTATTAACAAATAGTATATTGACATAAATATATTTTGAATCAATGTATCAAGCTATGGGTGGCTCCTTTCCATAAAGAAGTCATCCACTAGCCCCATATAATTTATGATTCACAAAAGGTAATTGAAAAACGAAATGAATCTACAATAATATAATGTAGATACGTTCAGTGCAATGAAAATAACAGTCCTGCTATAGAGTCAACCGTTAGTTCCATAGCATTTCCAATTGAAATAAACCTCATTGTCTATGAATTCATATATATATTATATTTAACATAAATTCTAGCACAATCATATTATCCCATGTTGGTTACTTTTAAATTAAAATGTCATATTAAAAATAGAATATAATATTTCATAAGAAGCATATATGCATTTTATTAAAAGATACTGGCGAGTCGTCTTGCCTAGTCGTAGTTGGGTACACATTTTTATTTTTCATTACTAGGCTCCGTTATCATGTAATCTGTTATCAAGTTATTGTAATTAATGAAAAATAAAGGAGGAAGACTTAGTAAATTGCAAAGTTTTACCAAATATATGTTTATTGAATTTCCATGAATCATGTACTATATATGCCTCTTTCATAAATCATAATAATCATTAAAAATACTAAGATTTTATGATAAATTAAAATTACAACTATTCTTTTTTTCTAAAATTTTAGATTATACTAATGAATAAATATAACCAATTAACCATTATCTTGTTACATGTTAAACGAATTGAATCGAGTAACTGTCGAGCCTTGAGGATGCTTGGATATAATTCGTTTTTGGATTTGTTTGGATTTTTTTGGTTTGGTTTGGTTAATTTTGAAAAAGGTGGTATGGTTAGTTGTTATTGGTATATTAAAATAATATTAAAAATAAAATAATTAAAATTGATTTAATGTAAAAGTATGAGAGAAATGATTTGAAGTGATGGTTAGTTAAAATTATATGAGAGGATGAATAGTGAATTAAGGTTGATGTGATGTGTAAGAATGATTGGTTGATATTATTTAATTATATTAATAATATTAATATTAATTGAGTTGAGTTAAAGTTGAGTTAAAAAAAATAATTGAGTTAAAAGTGTTTAGATTTTTTGGATAAATTTTGTATCCAAGCATCCTCACGAATCTCACGTGCAATTAGTGAGGAAATCAATAGTAATAAACAGGAAAAAAAGGCAACAATAATTCATTAATTTATTTATTTTCCTTAAAAAATTATTCACAATGGATCCACCAGTACTGGACATCCACGTACTTACGAGCATAATTTGTTTTATTAACTAAAATCTCATAATTAATTGTAGACCAAAAGCGAAAAAAACAAAAACAAAAACAAAAAAGTCTCATAAAATTATAGCAGTTTTGCCTGTTTTCTTCATTGCAATCTCCAGAAAGATACAACTCTTTTGGGAGCTCTACCATTTGTTTTGATTGCTGCCTTTTTCTCGCTTTGTTTTATCACCACTCACTCCGAAAAGTATACCCCACTTACGTTTGAAACCTCGGTCTTGGACCCATTCTAAGTTTGAAGGCTGTCCGAATTTTCCTGAAAAGGGCACCGAGTCAAATCGCTGACGTTTCAGGTTCTTGAATCCTTACATTCTGCAACGTTGTTTAATTTGATTGATTCATTTTTGTGTTGTCTTATTTTTGGGTTACCATTTTATTTCCTTAAGCGTCGATTAGTAGCGGAAAGTTCATCACTTGTTCTGCATCTGTTTGAACTTTGAACTGTTCAGAAATCTAACATTTGCTTCCTTTTTTATTTTTATTTATTTTTCTCTCGTTCTGATTTTAGTGTGGGATTGGAATTTAACACCCGGCTCTCTTGGTAGTTTAACAGATTTATGGCTATGAGGCATTGAATTTTGGAGTTCTTTTAAATGTATTTACCTGAAAAAATGTATCTTTGTGTTGTGGTTGATTATGTTTCATATTTTACCAGCTATGGGCTGCAAAGGGTTGATGAAAATGATTGAAAATTTGCATTTTGTTTGTTAAGGCAATGGAAGCTTGACGAATACTGATAACATAGAGTGGACATTATAGGCACCCAAAAAATGGGTACACCGATAAGAAGGTCCACAATTTCAAAGTAACTCTACGACTCAGAAACTTTTCATTGAAGCTCAATTAGCTGTAGTACCATCAATGAATATGTTTTTTCTCCTTTTTTTTTTTCACTCAGCAGCTGCCAAACAAGGAAGACAAATGACACAATGAGGCTTATTATGACGACTTTTGTGGGGATTTTATTTGGATTCTTTTTGGGCGTATCTTTTCCATCGATTTCATTGACAAAGGCATGAGACTTGAAACTTGCTCTTTTAGTTTCTTAGTATGAGCGAACTTTGCATTAGATTCGTGAGGCTGTTATTTTAGTTTCTTTGGAATCCTGTTGGGATCATTGTTCATTGAGCCATTTTGATTATTTCCAGGTTAATTTGCCATCAAACATATTTCCTTCCATTGATCTTACTTATATCGAGGATAAGTACTCAGGTCTTTCTACTCAAGCTCTGTTGAATGTATGGTCTTCCTTTAAGGGGCGTAGAGGCTTCTCACGCAAGTTTAATAATACTAAGGTGACCAGTTTTATATTATTAAGCTTGACTTACAGAAGAAGAATTTTCTCTGTACTTTCACTTTTTGAATTAAGTTTCCCTTGGTATTTGCTAATTGAAGCAATTCTAATTTAAAACATTTTCCAAATCTTGTATGATTATTAACTTCTGCAGATATGGGTTCCGACCAATCCTCGAGGTGCTGAGAGACTGCCACCTGGCGTTATAGCAGCCGAATCCGATTTATACATTCGCAGATTGTGGGGTCTTCCTAGTGAGGTTTGTTTGCATGCTCTGGTTAATCTTCTTACATCATGTCACATTTCTCCTTCAAATTTCTTGATATATATTAATTGTTTGTTGCACATGTGAATTGTGTTATCTTTATTCTCACAAATTTTGACCAAATAGATTGACCCTTACAGGATTTGATTGTTAGACCCAGATACCTTATTACTTTTACTGTTGGCTATGATCAGAAAAACAACATTGATGCTGCAGTAAGAAAGGCAAGCTACGAAAAAAATTACCTTGTTTTGTTTATCTCTCCATCTAAGTATGATTTTTAATCTGAGTCTACATTACAGTTGACGGAAGACTTTACAATTTTACTGTTTCACTATGACGGTCGAACGACCGAATGGAACGAATTCGAGTGGTCAAAACGGGCTATCCATGTAAGCGTACGAAAGCAGACTAAATGGTAATTTTGTGACAAATTTCACTCTACCGGATCAATAGTCACAATAACATACTGAACAGGATAACCAAAAAAAAAATATATATATAAAAATTATAATGTGTTCATATCTAGGTGGTATGCAAAGCGCTTTTTGCACCCGGACATTGTGGCACCGTATGATTATATATTTATCTGGGATGAAGACTTAGGTGTCGATAACTTTGACCCAGAGGCGTACGTTTCTTTTTTCTTTTTGTTTTTTCTTTTTCTTGTTCTTTTTGAAGAAAAAAGAACCCAACTTTATTGTTGTATCATTTGTGAACAGATATATAAAACTGGTGAAGAAACATAAGTTGGATATTTCACAGCCCGGTTTGTCTCCAGACAGTGGAATGACATGGCAAATGACACAAAGAAGAGAAGATACTGAAGTTCATAGGTACATTTGATTCATTTCTTGATGAGTTGGACTGCACAAAAATTAAAATTTTTAATTATTTATTTTTTTCACTTTCAGGGATACAGAGGAAAGGCGGCCCGGCTGGTGCACGGATCCTCACTTGCCTCCCTGTGCTGCGTACGTACATGAGTTTTTACTTTTTACCATCTAAGAATTATTATTTTTCTTCTATGAATGTATTTTTTTTTTAAAAAAATAAAAGTTATATACAGATTTGTGGAGATCATGGCTCCAGTGTTCTCTCGAGTTGCATGGCGCTGTGTTTGGCATATGATTCAGGTATTTAGTTTTTTCGACTTTTCATATTTGATATTTCAATTGTGTGTGAATGATTTAATAATATATTTAAAGTACCGGCTAATGCTGCAGAACGACTTGGTCCATGGATGGGGTCTTGATTTTGCTCTCAGAAAATGTGTGGAGGTCAGTTTAAATATATTTAAATAATCAATCTATTTGTTTTTTTCTGATTGGATGAACAATTCTTCCCTCCCGAAAAATAAAATAAAAAAACAGCCTGCGCACGAGAAAATTGGAGTCGTAGATTCTCAATGGATTGTGCACCAAACTGTTCCTTCCCTTGGGAATCAGGTATATCTATAATAATATCTCATTTCAATGGTATTTTTTTTTTTTTTTNTTATTTATTTTTAATTATTCTTTTAATGCAATGAAGG
This sequence comes from Striga asiatica, assembly GCA_008636005.1. Lineage (NCBI taxonomy): Eukaryota > Viridiplantae > Streptophyta > Magnoliopsida > Lamiales > Orobanchaceae > Striga > Striga asiatica. The sequence continues at coordinate 338,340 of BKCP01004738.1, read as the reverse complement.
GTCAAGCAGAGAACGGCAAGGCACCATGGGAAGGGGTAAGACAATTCGACTAAGCTCTTGTATATTTTTTTTATACAATTTGACAATTTGCTGGAGTCTTTTGTTTCATTTGTTTCTAACTTATTTGTGCAAGACTATAAATTGTATTGCAAGAATAGATTTCTCGGTTTTTTCTCTTCTTAGGTACGAAAGAGATGCGAAAAAGAATGGGATATGTTTGAGGATCGATTGGAAGCGGCTGAAAAATCATACTTTGAAGCTATGGGAATTAAACTTCCTAATGCAACAGCTGGGGCTCATTAGGAGAACTGTAAATGCAAATTTGCATGGAAAAAAGAAAGAAAAATGGAGGAGAACTTTTTTTTGTGTTGTCTTTTTTCATTCGTGTTGAATCTCGACTAGCCCCTTTTTGTCTTTAGACCCAAATTCAGAAATTCTGCCCTTAACTCTGGGTATTAATAGAAATGATTTTTTTTTTAACTGTTCCAATTTATATTGTCCTAGTGCCTTCAGTTTAGTTTTTGCATAGTTAGTCTTCGTCTGGAGTCAGTTTAGTCTCCCTTAATGAGAATGGTTTAATCTCTTTTTATGAGAGTGTATAAGTTGTGTTTGTAGTTAACTCCTCATATATAGTTAGTTTATTATCCTNTTTATAAACAAGCTTATTAAAAAAATGCTTTATACATCAAATATATATATATATATATATATATATAAAAAAACATGTAACAACAAAAAACTGCAACTATGCATTTCCTCATGTCCAGTAGCTAATAATATGATAAAAATTGAATTAACAAGAAAAGGCAACTACATATATCCTTTGGTAATTTCCTCTTCCAACTCCTGAAATTCCCATGCATCATCAGCTGAATATTCTCCTGTAAAATGCAGAATTCATTTGAAATATGCAACTGTGGAAGGAATGTATTATAATTTATATGATTGTGGATAAAAAGGCAAACGGAAAATTCAAACGGAAGTACTCGTTATCACTGCTGCTTAACTAGAAAACATATAACTTCAGTAAAACATATATAACCACAAATTCATGAGAAATCTTTCTATTTCCATTAACAGCACAAGTGTAAGATATAAAGCATTTGTGGGGCCTCACCGATTGAATCCCGACGCAAGGCTGTCAAATGTGCACAACTGCAACAGTGAAAAAAAACAGGGTAAATTCCAGTTAGATATCGGTTAATCTCTCTTATAACGAGATTAGAAAACACCACTTGTGTCCTACCTGCCAAGAGCCTTCCCAAAATCAGCACAAAGAGATCGAATATATGTTCCTTTCGAACAAGTCACCCGGAAAATCACATTTTGCCTGCACAGATAAAATTAAATATGAAAAAAATTGCAATTAATTATTATATCAGAGCTTTGGCGTAAACACTAGGATTAAATTAGTGGGGTATTATCAGAACCTGTCGTCTAAACTTCGTTCAACGTCAAAATTGAAAATTGAAATCCTTCTAGGTGAAAGTTCAATGCTTTCTCCTTTTCTAGCTTTCTCATACATCCTCTCCCCTCCAACCTACCACATAAAAGAATATCGTAATCGTNTTTATTAAAAAAAAAAAAAAAAAATAAAAAAAAAATGAAATGGAGCTTCATGTAATATATCCAATGGGATAAGGGAAATAAGGTCAAAAGTAAAAAAACCTTACTTTGATAGCAGAGAACATTGGTGGGACTTGCCATATCTCCCCACGAAAGGATGCTGCAGCTTTCTTTATATCCTCGTCCTTAATATCTTCCCAAGGCTCCCTTTGGATGACCTGAATGTACAAAAATTCTCAACTTTCCCCTTATTTGAAAAAAATATAGTAAAAAAAAAAATCTTTTAACTGTTTGAGACTCCACATACAACAATTAACTAATGACCAATTTCAATCAGCAAAGCAATTGACAAGACCAGCATAGATTCACCCAATTTCTGTTCTTCAGAATGATAATAAACCACTCAACTTCACGACCTTGAGAATTACATAGTATTAGGCAATACAAAATTCATGGAAAAAAAATAAACTCACAGGCGAATCAGCATCCCATGTTGAGGTGGCTTCCCCTAAGCGAAATATTCCACTGTAACCCTTTATCATGCCTTGATATCTGCAGAGAAAGTAGTTGTATTTTGAGAAAGAGCATTAATAAACATTAATCCAAGAATAAATAAATGAAATTAAGAAGCTCCATATATTTGAATCAAAGGCCTACCTGTCGACTACCTTTGTGGCTTTACCAACACATACAATCAATAAACCGGTTGCCATAGGATCCAATGTTCCAGCATGGCCAACCTGCAAAAATTTAGTAGATAATATTAATATCAACAAAAATGATCGATGAAATCCATCATCAGTTAAAATACGTTAATCACCTTCTTTACTTTAACCAGGCGCCGAAGCTTTCCACAAACTGTAAATGAAGTCCAACCTGTATCAAAATCGTCTTATGTTTTTTAGTTTATCTCCTAGTTTTGGAACAATGTCGAAATGCAAGTATCACAAGAGAAATGAAAAGGCTCTCTCCACTATTCAGAGATTCTTTTTCCAACCACATAGCATTTCAAGCTATACATACCATTAAACTTCATGCTTTAACATCACAACCCGCTTGAATAGCATTATGAAAATTCATCAGACATAACAAGGATTAAAAAGGCCACACCTTTAGGTTTGTTCACCAGAACCACAGTCCCAATCGGCCCGTCCCATTTAGGCGGGAGCCCGACTCTTCTAGTCGAGAGAAAAGGGTCTGCAGCTTCAGCTGCATCCCCACTGGATTCATTGGGGAATTTCTTCAAACACTTGAAGAAATCCTCCACTTTCTTCTCTGTAACATCCTCAACACGCAGTTCCTTTTTTTCCTTCTCACTCTCCTCGAAAAATACCAACCCGCTGTCATCCTTGCCTGTGGCTTTCATATCTTCACCCCCAACTTCTTTCTTACCCGCCTCTTTCTTCCTCTTCCCCTGTTTCTGGTTCGGTTTGCCTGGGTCGAGAAATGCATTGTCGAAGCACTGGTCGGGGAAGTACTTCTTCTCCAGCTGATAAACCATCTTGTAGTGCTTGTTTTTCTCCCATGGGTAAGCAAACGCATCGTGAAAGTACAATTCCTCCTCCCGCTGGTGCACGGAGTGAAGCTCCACGACCTCCTGCTTCAGCTCGATGAAATCGCCGCCGGATTTCCCACGGCGGCCGCTTTCCTCCTCGGAATCGGATTCGCCGTACATTCTCTTCCTCCGTTTGTTGTAATACCTTCTCTTGGCCTTGTCCATCACCGGTTCTGTTTTACTGCTGTTGTCACTTTCGGTGCCTTTGCTGGAAAGCCTTTGGTCGACCCAGGCTTCGAAACCCGTGTCCGGGTCCTGGCCGGAGTCTTCGGATTGGGATTTGGGGAGGGCGGCCGGTGTGCGGCGCCGGATGGGCTGCTTCCGGGGGCTGTCGGCGGCGGGGCGGGTGACTATCATTTCGTATTGGAGCGGGTATGGTGTGGCGGTGGTGGATAATAATTTAGGGGACGCGGGGTTTAGGGGTTTCGGCCGGGCGGAGAGGAGGCGGAGCGGCGTCGTCGGGTAAGTGTGCATCGGCTTGGGGCGGCAGAGGTGGAGGAGAAGATGCAGGCTCAACGATTTCGCCATTATCATCTGGTTAGAGCAAGGCAAGCACAAAGATTTTCAGGCCTACATAAAGTTCATCCTTTTGTTTTGTTCAGTTTGCACAAAGTGATGGAGCACAAACAATGTACTGTATGCTTTAACACTAGTAATTTGACTTGTACCTTTTTTTTTTTATTAATTAACGAATTTATAGAGTATTCAATTTCAATTAAATCAATCATACTATATATTTTGTGTTAAATAATATACTCGTTTTTTGTTACTAAGTAGAAGCTAGTAAAATATCTTCATACGAGAATAAATCAAATAGCATTGTTTTAAAGCTTTGTTTTTTTTTTTTTATTTGTATGCTCATAGATCAGTTGAGTGTTATAGTCATACATAATTTCAGCTGTATTTTCAAATAAATACTTTTTTTTTTTTTATATAATGTCATATTTTAAAAAATAAAAAATAAATAAAAAATGACATTTCAAATTCTAACTATTTATTTTGTTCAAATTTTAACATCTGTATGACATAGCTACTAGAAATGTGATATTGAATAACATAAATATAATGCATAAAAAATCGACAAAAAAAACTATGAAACATTACTATATATTGACATTTAAATTAAAAAAATAAATATTGAGAAAATGCTTATAAAAAACTATAAATATTGAGAAAATGGGCTAATAAATGCTTATAAAACTGATTTTTACCAATATAATATCGGCGAGTACCATTGGCATTTAGACAAACCACTAATAGAAACACCGCACCGGTGGAAATTCCTCGCCGACGGCGTCAAACCGGGTTCTGGGTCCGGCCGACCGTTACAAGCCACGTGGCACAATCATAAGCTCCCATGTTTTGACCCCCAAATCAAATTGCGAGAACTAATAGCTAAATCCAAAAATCTCCGGCCTCTCTCCACCATTTTCCCTACAAGAAATCGTTCCGATTTACCTCAAAAGAAACTCAGAATCCAACTCTGAGTTTTCAGTTAGTAACATTCCCAAATTTTTCTGGGGAAAAACGATGTCGTCGCCGGACATAGCCGGAATGCTGGACAACTCGAAGGAGCTCGATCGGCTGAGGAAAGAACAGGAAGAGGTGCTCCTCGAGATCAACAAGATGCACAAGAAGCTACAATCTAGTGTGTATCGGTCCCACCGTAATAATTTTGTTGTTCCTCATTTTGCACTGGTATTATGAACTAATGGGTTTTATGGGATATTGTTTATCCAATGTCCGAGTTGTGGATTATCCTTTTCTGTTAACTCTTGAATTAGGAAAAAAAAAAACGAGTCTTTATTATCTTGTCCTGATTATGTTTGTCTGGGATTTCTGTGATTGAGATGGAAAAAAAATTGCGGCTTTGGCTTTTGGTGGATGGTCATAGCATGTGCCTGCGATGGATTCTTTTTTTTTTTCGGCTTTATATTTATTTGCTGGATCTAGGAGAATCTGAATTCACCAAGTTGAGCCAATTTTGAGGTTCTCAAGTTAAAAAGGCTTGGTTTTAGCAAGAAGGTAGTGAGTTGAGCTTGATTTAGCTTTTTAAGTCATTTATTCTTTGTCCCCAAGTGGAGAGCAGGTCATGTAATTTGATTATGAATTGGCTTTATGCAATTAATAGCCAAAGCTTATCGGCCCAGTTTTTTTCTTGTGGATTATGTGCCTCTGTGTATAATATGTGTGCTAATATGAATTCACTGCAAGTGCATTGATATAATTATGCAGCTTACCTTATGCGTAATGCTAACGGTTGGTAGGATCAGTTTTTACCATATGATTTGTTACGAAAAATAATCACCTTTTTATGTTGGCTGGGTTAGAGTGATCTCACATTTATGGAGATCAGATTCATGATTATTACACAACTATATGCTGAGGATTTGCCTTTTTCTTTTTGGCATGCAGCTCCAGAAGTAGTTGAAAAGCCTGGTGATAACTCACTTTCAAGGCTGAAAATGTTATATACTCAAGCCAAAGAGCTGTCTGAGAGTGAAGTGACGTATGTTTTGACTTTTGACTCGAACCTTTTCTTCGAATTTTTGTAGTTAGTGAAATTTCCTTCGAATTTGGGGGGAAGATTTAAAGAACATCTCTTTACTTGGCAATCATTACCATTCTTTATATTTGATTGCCTCCCGCATATATAAAAATATCAGACCATCCGAAAGAATATTTTTTTTTTGTACCCAACTACTTATTTTTCTGTGCTTTTGCAGTATTTCCAGCCAACTGTTGGGACAAATCGATGCATTGCTGCCTTCTGGAACTCAAGGGCAAAACCGGCGAAGGATAGGTGTGTACTTGAGATGAGCAATAAATCTCCAATTGGTGGTTTTGTGTATATGTTAGATAATTTTCATGCTTGTAGCTCAATGTTCATAAAGTAAAATCAGTTTGAAATTCATTCTCTTGGTTAGGCTTACACACAAGATCATATTTTGTTTATATATACCAAAAGCATCTCCTGTGATTTTGCTAAATTTAACATTGAGAAGATGAATCGAGCTCAACGTTGAGGGCATGTAAAAAACAACTTAATTTTGGAAATATTTTCTCCTGTCGATTTAACTTTAAAAGCTGTATTGCCCACAGAAGGCAGTGAGCAGAAGAAAAAGAAGGTGAAGGCAGATTCGGAAGTCCCGAGACTCTCTCAGCCTATGCGTAGTCATTTAGAGTCTCTTGCGAGTTTGAAGGGTGAACAAGTATGTGGTCAGCTTTTACAGTATTCATCCACTCGAATCAGTTTTAACTTTTTAACATTGAAAATTTGATAGTTGCTCATGATTTAGGTGGCAGCACGGATCACTCAAGAGGAAGCTGGAAAGGATGAGTGGTTTGTGGTTAAAGTTATCCATTTTGATAAAGAAACAAGACAGTAAGTGCTGCTTTCAACTGTGTGGGCCCACTTTACTGGCAGCAAAGCATTGATATAAAACTGATATAATATCAAGTTAAAACTACCCCCGATATGTTTCTGATTTGTTTGGTTTAATCTGATAGTTGTACATATTTCTATGTAGATTTGAGGTATTAGACGAGGAACCAGGGGATGATGAAGAGAGCACTGGGCAGAGGTGTGCATTTTCTTGCATTTTAATGCTCAACCTTTTTAATTTGGTCTATTAAATCATTCATACTGTCGAATTTCTGATGTTGTCTTCTTTTTTTCTCAAGGAAAAAAAAATCTTACTTTCCGGTTAATATTATAATTTTCCTTCAATATATCTCTGTGGCAGTCTGCCTCCAGTGAAAAACTCATTTATTTTGACTGGAAAAAATTTTCTTAAAATGCTTTGGGCCTAATTAGATAATATCTACAACCTGACAATTCAGGTGAAAATGATTTTGTTCTCATGATGTTTTAACTTTGGGGCTACTAACAATTTTACATTCCAAATATCTTTCACTGTGAAGATAACGATTTCAAAGAGACCTGTTTTCTATTTTCAGAGCTTGTGACTATTAATAATGTACAATCTTAATTGCTCACATATGTCTTGCTGCTTTTTCAGAAAATATAAGCTGCCTATGTCTCATATAATACCGTTTCCTAAACGGAATGACCTCGCTAGTGTCCCCGATTTTCCTCCGGGAAAACATGTTTTGGCTGTTTATCCCGAAACCACAACACTATATAAAGCAACTGTTGTCCAGCCTCGAAAGGTAGTTTTTTGCTCATTATTGATTACTCGTCAGGAAAAACGAAGATGAAGATGAACTAACTCGTTTTTGTTTTACGTGTGTTGTGGGATCGTGAATTTCGGTCATATAGAGGAAGATTGATGAGTAAGTAGTAGCATTACTTTTCTTTCTTGATTTTACTTCTTTCAGATGACACACAAAAGAGAGAAAAAGATGGTTGTACAAGATTGAGCTAATAATTTTCACTTTGAATAGGATAATTGCAATTGCAGAAATAAAAAGTACTTCCTTAATATTTGTTATTGAAAACATGAGCCTCATTTATGAAAAACTGAACGATAATCGGGCTTGTGTTAATTATGCCTAATTTCAAGGCTAATCATTTTTACTTATCCCCTAATCTTTTCCACTTATGATTCATTCTTTGGCATTTTGNCACCCACTTATGATTGTTTGGCATTTTTCAGTTATGTGTTGGAATTTGACGATGATGAAGAGGATGGATCTTTGCCTCAACGGTTAGTACCATTCCACAAGGTTGTTCCTCTTCCCGAAGGATACCGTCCGTGACCATATTCACACGACCCCGATTATTGTATGAATATATAATTTATAATTATAATGGATTTTTCTTTCATGTGCTGCTTAGGATTGTGATGAAATACTCAGAAACTGAAATGTGTATAGAGAATCCTACTTTGGGCTATATAATTTGTGTTGTCCTACATAAACAGATTTTGAACTTGAAAGGTCCATTCTTTCATACTATCTTCATTCCAACGACACGACATGACTATTGATATTCGAAGCTCGGTTTTTTTAGTTGTGCCCCAACTTTATTCTTCCCTAATGTAAGCTTTCTTTTTGGCTGGAAAATCACAAAGAAGTGCATTCTCAGGTACAGGAAAAAGGGTTGAGAAAGCGTTAAGGCAGTGCACCTTTTAACTTTAGAATCGGAACATTCATTCGTCAAATTCATCAAAAAAGTTTCATGGCAAGTTGTATACAAAATGTAATGTATAATCGAGAATTAGTTATCAAATTTAATTGAGTTTTTTTGTAAAATGTGTTGGATTTGGTCCCATTGGCACACGTGTTATTCGAGTTTGAGCAAAGTCAAGTAGTCTCAGTTAATAAATGAGTTGACTCGGTTCGGTTCGGTTCGGTTCAGTTTGGGTTGAGTTCAACTTGATTCGTTCAATAAATTTAAAATCTTAAGCAAGTTGTTCGTGAATAAGTTTGGTTTGCAATCAAACGAGTGTGGTAAACAAGCTCTATAAACTTTTGAGCTCAATGTACCAAAAAAAAAAAAAATTTGAGCTCAAGACTCATTTAAATAAAGAACAAGCAACATACGAAATACATAAAGTCGCATCTAAGGTTTAAAAGGAAAGGGGCAAAGGAGAAAAGTTTGTTCGTCTTCGTAAAATTGCAGAGCAGCCCTAAAAAGAAAAAAAACAGAAAATTTTTCCAGTGTTTAGCGCCATGGGAAAGAAGAAAGGCGAAGAAAGCCCTAACCCGAGCGAGCTGAAGGAAGGACACAATTTGCTCGGCCCGCCGACTTTCGAGCAGCTGGAGAATGGCCGGCTCAAGTGCGTGGAGACCGGCCACGAGCTGCCGCCTCACGCCAGAGACTCCTACGCCGACTCCAAGCACTGCCGGCTGGGGCTCATCGACGCCGCCCTCGCTCGGAACAAGCCGCCCCTCAACATGTTCAAGCAAGATCCGGCCGCCCGGTAAGTCTTTTTTGTGCCCCTTTTTTTTCCCTACGGAATTATGAATTTATGACAAGAAAGGATTTTTTGGACTGTTCAAATGCAACATTTTGTTACTTTCTTGTACAGTTTAAGCCACTGATGGAGTAAATTGATTAGCAGAATTGTGATTGAAAAAAGATGAGAACTTTTTTGAAAAAAAAAAAAAAATAGTAAAAAAATGCCTTTTGTTGGTTGTGTTGCAGTTCCAAGTTAATATGCAGATTGACTGGGGGTACAATCAACAAAACGGAGGAACATATATGGAAGCATATAAACGGGAAGCGTTTTCTGAACATGTTAGGTCCGGATTTTCCTCGAAAAACCTTTGCGAATTACAAGTAGTTAGCTGTTATTTCGAATTCACGTGTAATGATGATGTAAACAGATAAAAAGGAGGCAGAAAAAGAAGCACCAAATGGAAATACGGAGAAACAGGAAGAGAAGAAGGAAAAGAAGAAAATCAAGTACAGTGGATTGAAGAATAAGAATAAGAAGAAAATGGAGGAAGAGATAGAAAATATTGATGATATCATCAATGAAGTAAGGGACCCGGATGAAAATGGTAGTGATTCTGAAGATGAAGATGACTTTTGGATGCCTCCGGAAGGTGAACGGTGGGACAATGATGATGGGGGTAACCGTTGGGGCTCCGATTCAGAATCGGGACCCCAGACTGAAGATGATGACGATGAAGGTACGTCAAAAATGTCTTTTATGAGAAGGGCTTCTGAAAAATCGAGTGCTTCAACATATGTCCATTTGCTGACGATTTTGAACTTCTGATAGCAAACTCTATATAGTTTGGCATAGCATATTGCAAAAATGTGATTTGCAAATTGCAAGTGTTTACGTATCTACATTCTATTATCATGTATCGTTTTCTTGTGAAGATGGTTTAAATCATGTCATCTGTGCATCAATAAAAATAGGATCTATTTGATTCATAGTCCATGTATAAGATATACACACTCCTTGGTTTCTAGCTTGTGATGCCATTTTCTTGTAGCAGACATGGGAGCTGAAGAGGATAAGCTTGAAACTGCAGAGATATCAAAACGGTACATTTGCTTTTTTCAACCACATTTTCATTCTTTTTTTACCCTTTTTTTTTGCTTTAGTGTAGACTTGGGTGATAATTGTGACATGTAGCTATTTTTTGTGTTTGTTCGAGGAAATCCACATTTTCTTTTCTTCTCTTTTCCAACATGCAGGACAAAGCGAATGTCTCTAGAAATCGGGCCTAGTAGCTTTGCCTCAAGGAAGAAGAAGAAGAAGACTGATGTGCCATGAAGTTTTTTTTTTTTTAGCAAATTGAGCCAAAAATCCAGTTCTCATTTGTATTTGTTTATTCCACCATTTACATAGGAGTATAAATCATCAAACGAACCAGAAAAATGGCCCTTTATCGCTGTACTTGGTCTTTCGGTTCTTTGTTTTTCCAAAGCAAACGAATCAGTTTGTCTGCAAATTATATTTGAATTTTGAATAATTCCATTACATTTTGGTTCTGAGGTAGCCTCATTTTCTGATTTGAAATGTCTACAAATTGATGTGATGGTTGTTTACAACGAAGTTGTCGTTTGCCCATAATCATAATAATAACCTTTAGCCATAATTTAATGTCTGGCAAGTAACTCTACTTCGAACCTGATATTTTTACCACAATGACAAGAAAAAATATATAAAACTATGTATTTTTTAAAGTATGAAGTACACTACAACAAATTTCCTTTTCAGTTCCAACTATGAATAAATGAAGTTGTACAAAAAGCTTAAACTATGAATGAGGAATCAAGTACTACACTGCACCAAAATAACCCGAACAATACATGCATCATTTGGGCACTATTTCTCTCCAAGAACTGCCCGTCCCAAAGTAGCGATCACCAAATTCTCCCATGCCCGGAATAACGTTCATTTCTTTGTTGAGCGCCATGTCAATCTCGGATGTTACAATCTTGAGCCTCGGGAATTTCTTGCAGACGGTGTGTATTCCTTCAGGAGCCTGCATTATTGCATCAATGGGTTATTGTTCGATAAAACATGACAGAAAGAGCATTATTGCATATCATAAGTTATTGTTCGATAAAAAACGACAGACAGAAAAATAAAAATAAAAATGCATGTAATAATTGGATTAGTCACTCACTGCAATGAGATTTAGGAATATTATGTTGGATTCAGGGACACCCTTGTTGAGCAGCACAGAAATTGCTTTAATGGCCGAGTTCCCTAAGCATTAAACAGCAACAGAAGGTTAAAGTTATACGAGGGCATGCGAATATGTTTTACGAGTTGAGTTTATTGAGCCTCACCTGAGGCGAGAACAGGGTCAAGCAGCAACACGTGGCGACTTGCAATATCTGATGGTAACTTTTCGTAGATCAACTGCAGCAATTTTTTTTTTTTTTTTTTTTTTTTTTTTGGAGTGTTTTTACGAAATGTAGAAAAGAGGTTCGGTTTTCAAAACTTAGAATGATGAGTTGCTGACTGCACAAACCTGACGACCATTATTGCCTTCACCGTGGATTAAGATTTTGCCTATTTTGATACCTTTGCAACATGCTCTCAGCGCATTTTCCATGCTTTCTCCACTGGTTCGAGCACAAAAAGGTTCACATATATTAGCAAGTGAATAGACAATGGACACGTTGTTAATCACGTAAAAACTCTTATAACAATATGAATTTAGAGTGATTCATTTCTCAAGTTCCAATTGGCCTTTCATGCCTTTTAAACCGCTATAAAATATGGATTTCATAGGTTTTTGTTATTTGTGGATGTTTTCCACCAGCTGAAATAGGTTACCTTCTAATGATCGACACGCCACACAGTCTTTTGCAGAAAACGACTCCACAGTATATGGATCCTGCGTAGATGAAGGGTTGAGTGAAGTAATTATAGCAAAACGCTTTTAAGTGTTAATGATTAACATATTTTCACAATCGGTTTTGCTAAAAACAAGGTACAGGAAGGAAAAGTTCAGTATTTCTGAAGATAGAAGTATAATATTTTCTCTATGCTTGGTGCATTTTTCTTGCGAAATCAGAGCAAAATAATTTAACCAATAGTCAATTAATATTACCTGTGGGAGTAATAATCTGTTTTTCAGTGAATGGAAGGTGACCCAAACCATGTTCAACGACCTGGAATGCATTGATTGAGATCCATGCACTAATGATAGTAGTTAACAAATAAGAAAAATATCCCAATAAATTGTTTTAAAGATATGATATACCAAGCGAATGAGCCGGTCTGCATAGAAAACAAAATCATGTTTGGTTGTCTTGGCATCCCTAACAAGCGTGTGCATTCCTCGTATCTGA
>BKCP01004738.1:298707-325909 GCA_008636005.1 Striga asiatica | reverse complement strand
AAGTTACAGGATTCAAAACAAAGGTTAAGGGTCACCTGGAATGTCGAATGAATGACGAAAACATTGGGATATATTTTGCAGAGGTCGTGCTGGCCGAGTTTCGTATGGATATGCTGCACTATCAAGTCAAGTGCCACATCATTATCCGCCCCTCGAGGGATTATGACATCAGCATGTTTCTTTGATGGAAGTATGAACTCCTCAAAACTTGGCTTTACAAACTTAGCATACTGAAATTGTACAGACATGAGTGCACAAAAAGGTAGTAACACTAGTAACTATCTCCCAGAGAGAGAAAGAGAGGCACCAGAGCATTTCACAGTAACGGTATAAATTAAAACCTGGTCGAGGACATTCTCGACATTTCTCCCTCTCTCAACAGTGTCACGCTGTATTCTCCTTGCAAGACGTACATCGGAGTCTGCACCAGGAAACTTCAACAATGTTAATTACCAAATGGAAATTATGAATCAGATTCAGCTCAAGTCTACAAATTCAACAAGGCGAGTTAAAGTTAGCATCAATTGGGTCCTCGTAACCAGAGCACATATATGGTTAAGAAACAAAATAAGTTAATCCAGGATTAGTATCATAACTCGAGTTTTTTCTGCTTTTCCTTTTTTTTTTTTATTTGTTTTCTACATAATAGAGAACAAAGCTGCTACCTGTATCGACAAAGATCTTCATGTTCATAAGGTCACGTACACGAGAGTCATGAAGAACAAGGATGCCTTCCAAAATTATAACATCAGAAGGATTTACCTACAAATTTCGAACAATGTCTAATAGTGAGAGCCCAAATTCTATATTACACTGCAGGCTTATCTAGTATTCACGTAGAAAATCCATAACGTGAATGAGAAAATATCAAGTATTTGAAAATGATATGCTTTTCCATTGTTCTTATGCTACGTGAATATTAACGAGGTAAAAAATAATTTTAGTGAAGGCTACACAGAAGCAATAATGAAGTACCATACGGGCTGGTTCTACACTTTGATGAGTCTTGAAATTATAGTTGGGTATGCTAACTTTTTTTCCACATCTTAGTCTTTCCATGCACGAAAGCAGAAGCTCCGTATCAAATGCATCTGAAAAATCAGTATATAATCAGCCGACCTATGATTAGTATGCTGATGAGTGATGACATGTTAGAGATAATACAATAGCAGAACATGTGAGAATCCAAGAATGTGCTTACCTGGATGGTCAAAGTTGTACTCACTGACCATTGGTAACTGCTCATTAGTCAGTGACCGATAAAATGCATCCTACAAATCACTGACCATGTAAGTTTCAAACTTTCAATCAAGCACAAATTTAGAATAAAATGGGGGCTACTTAAGAGATGAATTTTCAACACCAAACATGTCTTTAGGGACAATGGCCAAAACTTCATATGCTAAACTTGCATTTTCACACTTACAATAGAAAATCCAAAACAAGAATTTGCTGGGACCCGAAAAACAAGAAGACTGATACTACACAGTAGTTAAGAAGATATTAATCCCACTTGCTTACCCAGTAAAATCGAAATTACTCTCGAGAACTCTTGTCAAATTCCTATCTGAGGTGAATCTTCATGATAAAATAAAACATAACATCAATAGAAAAACCGACCTGATTGACAAGAACAACCCGTTGATCATGCAGCTGCGAGATAATCATATTGCAAACAGTCGTCTTGCCCGACGCAGTTCCACCGGCAACACCTTTTTCGATTCAAACAAAGCTCAAAACAATCATTTATAGATCTATGTACATCAAGCAAAAAAAAAAAAACCTGTGAATTACGACTCATCAGGATATTGGAGATGGAACAGGATTTACCAATTATAAACGGAAGCTTGAGTGGAATTGGCTCGGAGCCGCCATTCGATCGAGGAGAAAAGTGATTTTCCACACTCCTTCTCAACGCGGCCGCCATATCGGAATCCATGATCGGGGATTCCGATTTCGAAATCGAAATTTTCTCAGGTGAAGAAAATTAATAAAGAGAGAAAAAATCTCGATGGCGCGAAACTCATGTCGCCGGACAACTGTTGCTGATGAAAGCCATTGCTACCATTTGTTCAGAATTGTGGAGTGGATCGGATCGTAAATTCCGGTGGACTCGCCGGTAAAAAAAAAAACAGTGAACTGACTTGAGAAATTATTTGTTGCTGTTGTGATATGTGCTGCGATTGAAAGCAGGTTTAGCGGGAATTTCGCACTCATACACACGTGCTTTTTTTTTCTTCGTGAAAAAGTCTTCGTTTGATTGGCTCCATATTGGGCTTCAAATAGGCCTGGTGAAACCATTCGGGTCTAAGCCCATAAATATTCATCAAAAGCTCATTTCCTATGGGCTGAAAAACTCGTTTCTTCTCGTTTTTTATAGAGGAATTTGCACTCCTTATTTCAAGCTATGATTTTTATTACATTTATAGAGTAATGCTATGAAGCCAATGGTTGGCTCCATAGCATTTCTCTACATGTATATTCCTTATATTCTTATTTATCAAATTACCTAATCAAGCTAAAAATATTTCAATTATACCTAACATAAAGTGCTTGTTTGGGAACAATTCTGAAAAAGTCCATTTAAGATATGGACTTTTTCAAAAGTCTCCATCATTTACTTTTACATAATGGACTTTTTGTCCCAGTATGCCGAGATAGGGCCAGAAGAAGCTTTTTTAGAGAGATGGTTGACGGCCAAAACTATTTTACAAGTTGAGCCCACCAGCGACAAATAGTGAGGAGACCCAACCCCATTAAGGCACCGAAGTAGCTGCCAGGGATACTGGGTACGCAACAAATGTAGGTAATGCAGGGGCTCAGGAAGACCAAAGCCCCTGACCTGCAACAACTCACCGATCCGATTTTTTTGAATCCGGGTGCGGGCAATCGACTTCAATTTTCCAATAAATCTCTCTCTTAGCGGGCTCTAAGCCAAGGGAATCGGTAGGGTTCGCCTCAACAGGTCACCACCCTCTCCTCAAGGAATTCGCATGGGTTGGGCTCCAGCTCGCTCCTCTTCATGATCAACCCTATCTGAAACGCGGGAATCGGTATCGGATCACTAAGGATCAATCCGTGCGCTAAGGGCTTTAGCCTCTGCTACTGACAATGACTACAGCTCTGACGACTGCCCTACTTACTCACTTGCATGTCGTCTCCGGCTCTTGACATTCCAGATCTATCTTCCACTCGCTCTCGAGACCTGACTAGACATGAAAGAAACCATCCATCCATACTTCTTGTCTCAGCTCTTGTCTTCGACGACGAGTAGGACAGATAGAAGAAATAAGAGGAGGTTTGGAACCCAGTTGAAAGGACTAGTTGAAGCCGTAGTATGGAATTCAGAGGACTTCCGATCAGAATCTCTTTTAATTACATCAAACCTTCGCATCTCCGTCTGAGTCTCCTTTCAAGATGGTAAAGAAAGAGCAAGTGAGTTTCAGATGAAACAACTTATTCATAAGTTCATTCTTAATTTAGCACCAAACATAAATATTTATCTAAATTGACTTTTATATCCAAAAGTCCATTTGAAAAGTGTTTCCAAACAAGCTCGTAACTGTTATTTCCTTTTTTTCTAGCTTATTAAATACTAATGAAATCCTTAATTGAAATTAAATATGCACTTTATCTCTCTCCCTTCTCCTCTCTTTTCGTCTTCTCTCTCCCTCTCCTCCTTCTCTCTCTTCTTCTTCTTTTTCTTCTTCCTCCTACAATTTACGCTTATATTTCCTCGTAGAATTTTTCTCTGCTTTTTTTTTTGTTTTTTTGCCTAATCGTTCAAAACACGACACACAATAACCCCCCACAATCCCCCAAAAAAGCTCTACGCGGCCTGCAACCTATTCGGCCATCGGTTCCCCGCCATCGATGATTCCAGCAGAGTTGAACCCATCGACGAGATAAAGCTCCAAACCGCCCTTTCCCACAGCCCCTTCGTCGTGTCGGCTTTCACTAGGCCCGAATTTTTGACAACCGATTGGGAGGATACAAGTAAACGGACGTCGGCGGTGGTTCGAGGGGGTTGCAGGCCTTGCGTGTTCGGTGACTCGCGGATGGAGATCCTCGACGATGGCTGCGTGTGTCGTAGATGTTAATTAGTTCAAGTTTGAAATTGAAATTAGCGAAGAAGAAGACGAAGAGGTTGAGCGAGGTCAAAACACCCGAGGCCGTGAAGAAGAAGAAAATCACGACAACTTTTTTGAGAATTTTTTTCGTTTGATTTATTTTGGAGTATATGTACAGTATATGTTAACGACAGTATATGTTGGATGTTGCGTGTATAAACAGACAGTATATGCGGTGTGTATAGAGAATATATTTTCAGTATATTAGAAGATTTTTTTGTAAATTGTTCGGTATATGTTGCGTGTATAGCGAATATATATTCAGTATAATAGAAGATTTTTTGGTATATGAAATATAAGTAACATGTTATAATATGTTTATAAACTCAACATATACCCACTGGACAGCTGCGTAAATTACAATACATGTTTTTATCTCTCTATAAAAAAAGGTCAAATGTGCGCGAATCAAGGAAATAAAAGAATTATTATAAGCATATATTCATTTCTCTCTCCTAATCAATTCCATAAAAAGGGGAATGAAAGTTGAAAAGATATGGTAAATGATTTAGGCATTAATATAAATAAATCAGTCCCGCTACAGGTACAACATATGTTGACAATTTTGTTTTACAAACTGACGTGGCATTAAAATTTAAAATTGATGTGGGCCGTGGCATTAAAGTACAGAACAAAGGAATTCATATTACACGCCCTGATTCCCAAAATATCAAAATTCAATCGATAATTCCCAAAGCCCTAAATTGAATCGATAATAGTGATGGTCAAAATCTGCTCTGTCGCGCTCGTCGCCCTAGCAGCCATCTGCGGCAGACGGAGCCTCCGCCACTCCGACCATGGCCTGGCCTACCGGGAAGCCAGAAGAAACCGTGAGTTGATTGGTAATCTGGAGCAGCCGGAGGCGAAGAACATCAGCGACTCGTGGTGGAGCTCGCTCTGAGGGTCCAATTCCGGCGGGGAGGCGCGCGGCGCGTGGACAAGGATTCTACACATCTCGCTCAGAAAATGTAATGGTTGAGAGTCTCATCAATAACGGCCAAAAGGGCCTCGTTTTGGGCACCCACCAGCTCGAGTACGATCTCGACTTTATTAAAGGCACTGGCATCGAGCTCCTGTCTGAGGCTGATTCTCCGAAAGACGGCCAGGCTCGGGCCTTCGATTTCTTGTTGGTCCCAATTTTCGGGCAGATGTCCCTTGCGGACGGGCTTGTCCGGGACAATGGGTTAGTCGTGTTGTCCCTGGGGCGCTTGAGGTAGGTATTTGTGTCGGACGATTCGGGGCAGTGGAGTGCTTTGACGGGAACTACCCGGCACATGATCAATAATTTGCAGTGTACAATATGGAGGAGATGGAAATGAGGATGGAGGACTATGTTGTTTCTTGAGTGCAGAACCTGTGGGAAAAATGTGGCTAATGTTTGATATGTGACTGAGGTTGATATGGGATACCTATAATGTTGATGAGGATGATATGATTTGGGATATCTATTTGTATACTCTTGGGATGTATATTAAGTTTCACACTTTGATGAAATATGATCAAATGTATTGATAGTTAATGGTTGTTACTACATGTTGAGATTTAACATATTTTGTTGCTATATGATGATTATTATAGAATAATTGGTTGTGTTTTTCAGCTGTGCTTGGAATATCGTGATTGGGTTTCTGAAACTTCTTCTCTCGTTGTTCACATGAACCCCATCCATCTGAAAACCTTCCACCCCTATCAACAATAGAAACAGGGAAGATAACAGAATTATAGTGTAAGCAAGGACATTCTTTAAATGAAAGCTCACTCAACTTATGAAAAATACCCAATGTTGGAGGAGAAATAAAGGTAACATACTGCATGTATGCACGAACAATGAACTCAGCACACTGAACATTGCGGTTGTCATCGTACTCGATGGTCTTGTCTTTAATTTCATAAGACAGATTGAAGTAAAATGAAATCTTTCTCCAGCCTGTTGTTGCAAATGAACCTTAATCTATTACATCCCAGATTCACTTGCCAACTACAGTTCAAGGTGAATGAGTAATACAATCTTCAGTTTTACCTGACTTCAGTTTCACCAAGTATTATTAAATCTTTTATAACTGAAAATAAAGGCTACAAAAGAGTGAAATTAAATGGAAACCAAAACCTCAACATGGAAATAAAGTAGAAATAATGCAATTAACTCAACTGAAACAAGTCACTATCCAGTAGGTACCAACAAAATCAGACACAAAAATTCTAATAATTTCTTCTCAACTTGATGACCAAAAGCCTCATATTATCTAATTGTCTTCAAACACTCCCATCCCCCATTTGATATGGTGAATACTGGTTGCAATATTGAATCACATTATTACCTATAAAAAAAACGACATAAGATTAAATAACTAAACATACACATTATGGCATAGAAATTAACATGTTCAAAAATTGATTAAACCTTGAGAATTTAACTCCATAGAAGATTGATTTTGCACCTCAAATTCAACTCCAGTCTCCAATGCCAACATCTTACAAAACGAAAAAGAAAAACACAAGAGGGAAAAGAATAAAAGATAAACTTAGTATTTGTCGGAGAAAAAGAAAAAAAAAAAGACAAAAGAGGGAAAAACTGACATAACAATTCAGAGAATAGTGACTAATTCTACCTTTGGCTCATTTGTTTGCTTGATTAGCTCTTTTGTAAGTCCTTTTCCTCTATTAATTGAAGGCGTCTGTAAATACATAAAACAATGAAAAGAAAAAACAAAAGTGATTTTATAGTATTTCATTTAACTATTGTGAAAACATACATAAAGATACCTCATTCTTCTTCTTTTTCTTATTCAAAGTCAACTCCAACGGACTTTTTTTGCGAACTTTTCTTGGTGCCCCTTTCTTTTTGTCAACTTCGGATCTCCAACGCCAATGCTACATGGAGTTTTGAAACTAGCAGGATCGTTGCAAATATTTCTTTCATCAATATGTTTTATTATAGAAAGTTCTTATGCTTGCAATTGGATCCATTCCATAATCATTCCGGCTCGAACTTCATCGTCTGCAGCAAGGTCTGCGACCTTGGCAAAAGCTGTGCACAAATTGTCGTACCTCAATTGTCCCGGAGAATTCCTCAATCCGTCATATTTCAAAGCAATCCTCGTGTATGGTCTCCTGACATCTTTTCTCCATCTATGTAATATATATTGATCAGGAAGTCTAGAGACGTCATTACAGATAAGGACTGCAATTGAATGTCGATAGAGAATACCCCGAAATTCAAACAGATGACAACTACAAACATCTTCACATTTTTCCCTATTGAAAGAGACAAAAAATGATTTCTTCTTGCGCAGATAGCCACAAAATAAATCTTCTCGGACCTCCTAAATCGTCCCAAAACAACCTTCTAAAGAAGAAATGAGATCACAGTAAACCTTACCCACAAACTCAGTTTGGATTTCTTTAATTTTAGAAATAGTGTACACTGTTTGGAATTGTCTTTCTATCTCATATGTTGTTGCACATGGGACTATTTGGCAGAATGATTTAAAATCAGCTTGGACTTCTTTTTCCACCTTGTTTCTCAATGCTCTTTCATATTGTTGAACGAACTGTTTCAATGATGTTTTTGAGTGGACGTACCCATCGAAAAAAGCATTCATGCTTTCGCTTCGTTGTGTAGTTGACATTCCAGCCCAGAAAAAGTTTTTAAAAAGCATGGAACCCAAAGACTACGGTTTTCGTACAATCCCAACAACCATTCATTGTCACACAACGCATACTTTGTGGTCATTGACTCCCAACCTTGTTCAAATTCTTCAACCGTTTGAGAGTCATACACCAATTCATGTATTGTTGAGAAAATTGAACCTTTATCGACATGATATCCAAACTTCTCAGGCAATTTTTTTAAAATGTGCCACAAACACCATCTATGTCCCGTATTGGGGAAAACAATCCGAATGGCATTTTGCATTGCTCTGTTTTGATCGGTGATAATTCTCTGAGGAGCTTGACCATGCATACACTTAAGCCATGTCTGAAAAAGCCAAACAAATGTATCCGTATTTTCATTCGAGATCAACCCGCAACCTAGAAGTGTTGATTGTCCGTGATGATTAACACCAACAAAGGGTGCAAAAGGCATGTCATATTTGTTTGTTAAGTAGGTTGTATCAAATGTGACGACGTCCCCAAATTCTTTATATGCTTCTCTACTTCGATTATCTGTCCAAAAAATATTCCGTAAACGGGAATCATCATCCAGATCCATGCAGAAGAAAAATCCAGCACACCTTGCTTGCATTTCTGAAAAATATGATATTATTGCTGCTGCGTCCCCCTCTCCTAGGCTTAACCGTCTAAATTTTTCGATATAGTTACGACAATCTTTCTCGACAAATGTCATATTATCGTATCCACCCGCTTCAATTATAGCAGAATTGAAGCTTTTATGCAATGGAATTCCGGCCACGTCATTCACTTCAAGCCTTCGCTTTACACTTGCACTCAATTCTCTATGGCATCGATATAATCTCGACTCAGTTGGACTGCATTTATGATTATGGTCGAGGTAAATTGTGTTAATTCTCCAATAACCATGATCATCTAAAGATGCCGAGATTCGAGCTTTGCAGTCTGTCTGAGTTGTTGGTTGCGACCTCAATGAGCCTCTTGTGCCACTCATTCTTTTTCCTTCACGACTACATGTGAAAGTAACATATCGTAAAATGCCATCATCATCCTTTCCCGAATTTCTTTTTCTCACAGGAAAACCGACACTGTAAGCATACTTTTTGTAGAAATTAAAGACGCTGTCTATATCTTTGAATTCCATACCAGCCCTCGGGGCACCTATATTCTCACCTCCTACCATAACGATAGCAGAAGATGTCGTCTCGTGGTCTCGATTAGGGATGATGGAGCTTGACGGGTTAATTTCGAGCAACGGTTCATTCTCACCTCCTTCCATTTAAATTGCTGAAGATGTCGTCTCGTGGTCTCGATTAGGGATGATGGGGCCTGACGGGTTAATTTCGAGCAACGGTTCATTCTCACCTCCTTCCATTACGATAGCTGAAGATGTCGTCTCGTGGTCTCGATTAGGGATGATGGGGCCTGACGGGTTAATTTCGAGCAACGGTTCATTCTCACCTCCTTCCATTACGATAGCTGAAGATGTCGCCTCGTGTTCTCGATTAGGGATGATGGGGACTGACAGTTAAATTTGCAAATGGCTGCTCCCCATGATGTCTTCTGGTTAGATACGAAGGAACGATACAAACTAGTTTCTGGGATTTTGGGGCTGAAGAATTTTATTTTATTTTCTTTATTATGTAAAATAAAATAATAGAAAAGTAAATAAAGGTGTGTCCCACTTAAAATGAATGCCACATCAGTTTGTAAGTGGAAGTTGTAAAGAAAGGTTGTACATCCAGCTTTTTCCTAACCAGATCAATAACCAGAATTTCAATCAATATGGATCAATCCACAACACCAATAATTGACACATAGAATCACAGAACACCAAAAATCGATATATAAAATTATGAAACATAAAAAATAGACATACAGAATTATAGAATTACAAAATACTAAAAGTTGACATATAAGTTCGAAAACTCTGTATTTATACATAAGTAGGAGACACATAATGAAGGTTAACAATAACCCATTATTCACATATCTTTCTCGAGTGCTGTCATGCTATCATGTCATGTCCGGAATAGTAACACCAAGTGCGGACCGTAGACGTGGAGTACTTTTAGAGCAAATTTTGTTAATCATGAAATATTTGCATAATTTGTTGACTAAAAGAAGATTAGGAGTTATATCCTAATTCCAGGCTGGATTCCTCAAGTAACACCATCAGACAATGAATTTTAGGTTAATCAAGCAACAAACTTCAGACAACGAGTATCGTTATGGATATTCTGGCACCGAATTGAACAGAACCGCATCCCACACTGCACGCACGTATAGTTTGAAGAGAACCCGCAGACTGTACAGAAATGGCGACGAGCTGTGGAACTCGGGGGCCCAACAGCTGCTCTCAAGTAAGTCGGTACATGAGGAGGCAATGATTCCAGATTAGCCTGATTTAACGAAGGGAGCCATTTATAATTGGTAATTGAGGTCAGGAAAAATGAACTAACATCTGGTGTAACTGGGAAAACTGAAAAACTAGACTCTTAATGCCATCTGGCCTTTTTTACCTCCTGCAAGAGCTCAAGGAATGTTCTCGGGGCCTTCTTGGCATTCTCAAGTGCTTTTGCTTGCCGTGTTTTGCGTTTTGTGCTTTTACTTTGCTTTTTCAGGTACGCTGCGTGATAGAACGCATGTCAGGATCAATAATCAGTAATGATGCAATTACCATGGGAAAAGATCCTAAGAGAAATTATAGAGCTTGAGGCAAAAAGTCAAGAAATGAACAAAGAGTGAATGCAAATGAAACTCAAGTACAGTTTGTTAAAAACTAAGAGACGAAATGCATTTGTACCTGTGATGTTCATAAATACCTCTAGCATGCATATGATCAAAAGGACTATGGAATATACATTCTCATTTTCCTTTCAATTAAACATCCTACATTAACAGGTTACTCTGCCATGTAAACATAAATTTCCATGCATTCAAACATCTCAAACTAAGTGTTCCTTGGATAGAAAGGGAAGGTGGTAAAATGTAAGAGGACCGTCAAAACAAAACAAATAAATAAAACTTAACAGCTAACAATGTTTCAGAAAATGATTAGCAGTACTAAAATAAAAATAGCTAAAACCCATGCTGGAAGAAAAGATATGGTGTACAAAAATGCTCATACAAGATCAGTAAAAGAAAACTGACCTTGAAGTATTTATATAAGGAAAAACACTTTATACACACGACAAAAATGTACAGAAATGTTTATCTAGAGCGCTTTTTCTCAATGCACGCTATCTATTTTTCGTTGGAACAAGCATGAATAGTTGCATAATTCAAAGCAAATAATTACCAATTGTTTGCATTTGCGTTCGTTGTTATTGGTTACACCTCATTTGTTTAATCATTAACAAAATAACCACAAGGCAAATGACCTTGATCATCATCATCAAGGGAGGCTTCGTCATCCTCGTCAACTTGCACTGTCTCCAGGCCAGCATTATCATTCTCCAGAGCTTCAAGACGAGCAAGCATTGCCTGTCCACAATTGATTAATCCTCTGCTCAGATAAGACCAACTTCCACATGCAGAAAACAATTGAAAAGAAAAGAAGCAAAAAAAAAAAAAAGGAATATTTGCACCACTCAACTCACCTGAGTCCGATTATCACTGCTTGCGAGTGCTGCAGCCATTTTAGGAGCAACCTTACGAGTTCGCATAGACATCCGCCGTAGTGAACTAGACATATCCTCATCCATGGCTGTAGGGCCAAACAATCTAAACACTATACTTCCCTGAGGAACATTTGGTCAAACATGTGGCCAGGGCCGGCCTCAAAGTTGCAATAGATTTAAGGTTTTTTTAACGTAGAAAAAACATATAAAATGGAAATCTGAAAATTTTATCTATCATCAACAAAATCATGGAGATAAAATGTATATTTCTATAGGTTTATCCTTCATACATAAACAAAACACAGCATTCAATTATCTCAATTCATACAAATCACACAAAACCTCTTTTTCCTAAAAAATAAAAATATGATAGTTCCCAATTTCAGCAAAGTAACTAACCATCCAAAGATATTGAAGAAGTTTAAATATACAATCAATCCCAAGACCGATGATAACAAATTTGTTGTTGAACGACAATCCCTAAGCGCCTCAGTCCCTAATCCTTCACCCTCTCAAATGTCACTTTATAGCATTATAACAGAACAAAACACATCAATAGGGCATATAACTGAACGTAAAATCTGGTGCTTCAACAATAATTTCCAGCATATAAATGCCATATAAAACATCTCAAAGTCTCGGCCAAAACAGGAATAAACTCGGCTCAGTCGAAGGTACCTGTTACGAGATTTAAAAATGAAAAGAAGGTGGCTCGGTTTCTGGTTGAAGGGCTCTCGAAAAGCGCTCGACTTGCTGCAGCCTGCTACCGGCTTCCGGACAAATCTCGGCGCTGGAAATTTCTGGTTTTCGGATTGCCGGAGGCTTGGTTCAGCCGGGTGTGCTCGGTTTTACTCAGCCGCTGGTAAAAGCTCGGCCTCGGGTGCTCGGAGAATTGCTTCAGTCGCAGACAGCCTACTCTCGGCTTCGCATAGGGCCAGCTCTTTGCCGCGAACAGAGGCCTCCTCTCGGCATCTGGTGTGCTCGCCTCGCCGGAAATCTGGTGGCCCTCGGTCGGGGTTCGTCGTCACGCCTGGAGGTCGAAAGTCGGATCGCAGCTCGACGTCGGAAAAAGCTCCGCCGCTGCCGCTTCTTTGCGGTTCACCTGCCTCGCGTCGTCGGTCGTCAAATATTAAGGGTCGCCGTCTGTCGGGATCGAGGGTCGAGGTTTCCGAGTCGCTGCTAGTGGTCGGACGAAGCGGTTGCCGGTCGAAGCTCTGAATGTCGGAGGATGGAATGGAGAAGAGAAGGGATGGCGGCTCAAAGAGAGGAGATGAGGCGAGGGTATAAGGGCTTTGATCGTTCTTAGAGGTCGAGGACTCGAGGGTTAAATCTGTTGCAACTTGATCTAGAAAAAAAGGGAGAAATTCTCCCGTTGCTGCTGCAAATTGCGCGAGAGAGATCGGGGAGAGGAGCCGAGAAATTTGGGGGAAAACGATAGGGCCTGCTGGCGACGGACTTCGTGTGGGAGCTGCTGCGATTCTTGGCCGAGAGCGAAGGGGTGGACTTGGGCGGAATGTTTTAGGTATTTTGCTTGGTAATTGGCCCGAATTAAAGGCCGGTATTGTCCGGAAGCCGGTAGCAGGCTGCAGCAAGCCGAGCGCTTTTCGAGAGCCCTTCAACCAGAAATCGAGCCACCTTTTCATTTTTAAATCTCGTAACAGATACCTTCGACTGAGCCGAGTTTATTCCTGTTTTCGCCGAGACTTTGAGATGTTTTATATGGCATTTATATGCTGGAAATTATTGTTGAAGCACCAGATTTTACGTTCAGAGGATTTACGAGCTAATCTGGGAAATTAACTTTGAGGCTTTCCAGAGTTCTCTGAAATATTTCTAAGTCTGGTCTGCTTACTTGATTTATCTTATCTGACTCATCTGACTTATCTGATTTATCTTATCTGACTTATCTATTGGGTTCAAAAAAATATTGAATCTCGGTTCACGCTCAAACCAGTATTCAGAACTGAAGCTCCCAAATTGTCCAGATTGTCCGGACTGATTCGGCTGAACTGAACCGGCGACTCGATCTGAACCGAACCATCGCTTGACTGACTGGGTGCAAATCGGTTCGATCGTGGTCCGGGTACATACGCAGGGACACGGCATTTGCCGACGCACAACTTTTCTACTCGGGTCTAGAGTTCATCTATCCGGAAAAGGCCAAACTAGGGTTCTCTACTCGTCCGGCAACCTTACTCATTTTAAGTCAAAACTTAAACCCTAAGTTCAACATAATTTCTAGTGATTTTAGGCCCAACAACTGCAGCTAAATCTCAACCGGATAATTTCTAGAATTTATGGTTAAAAGAGGCTAATGTCTCGAATTTATCGTTATCGTTATAAGATTTATCATAAAAATCTCACAGCATTTCGAGGCCTTTAACTTATTAATCAAAAATCGGGCATTTTAGCTCTATATTCATAAATAAACGGGCACCAAAATTCACGAAATTAAAACCTAGGCCTCAAGTCAGTTAGATAGAATTTATCAACTTGTTTCACATTTTTTCGGGCAGCACTCAATATTTTCCGAATTTAATGTCATTTAATCCGATAAATTCACAATAAATCATATCATGCTCGAAATCACCTCTTAGCATTTTTATAATTAATTATAATTCATACTTAAGGCCATGGAGAAAGAGATTAAGCTAATATACCCCAGCAAATATCTGAATCGAAAATTGGAAAACGAGCTTAGCTAGAAAAATCGATCGAGTACTCGAAACCAGGTCGGGGCTGCAGATCGGGCTCGGTTCTGGGCTGAAGGGCCCGATCTTGTGCTGAGGAGGCTCGAGTCTAAGGTCGAGAGCGCTGGTTCGCGTGTATAGACTTAAAACTAAATAAATTATGTGATTAAGAATAAATAAAAACGGCATAATTATGAACTTACTATTTTTGTAAAAAGAAGTCGAGCTAATATATAAATCTGGGTCGGGGCTTAGAGCTGTCTCCCGCGTTACTACAAAAAGGGTTTGAAAATTTTAATTTGTCCACAAGAAGGTTTTCCAGAAAACCTAACTATAAATATTGTGTATAGAGAAGTGTTTAATAACGTATGATTTTTAGTACTTTGCATTTATCTTATTGCCATAATGAAATGATTAATTTTCAAAGAAAAAGATTTAAAACAAAGTTTTAAAAAAGGTTTTGAGATGAAGCCCAATCGTGCTACGCAAGGGATGCTCACTAGTACGATTTGAACATGCATGATAGAATTGTAATATAAACACAATAAAAATGGAATCAATTATGTCGAACTGACATAAAAACTATTAGTTTAGAAAGAAAAATCTAAATACCTATAATATATATTGTTACAAATAATGATGACAAACCAAAATCATCCATCGAACTATCCATGTAGTAAATTATCAACTTATAAAATAATTGTAATGTATATTGTTATAATGATAAACCAGCAAGTTATCTATCGAACAACGATGTGATAACGTATTAAAAAAAAATATAATGTATATCGTAATTAATTATAATGATAAATCATTCGGTGTCGAACTGTCATATAAATAAATAGGGAAAACTTAAAATACTTATAATATACATCATAATGAATTATAAAACAAAATAAATAATATTGATGTAATTAAAAAATACTAAATTTTAACTTCTAATTAATATATATATATATATTATAATATTTTTCAATTAATTGTTGGTTATAATATTTACCGCCGTTTTTCAATTTTAGCATAACTTATTTAGGGATTGAAATATTGTAATAACGTATGAGTAAGGGAAGATAGATAGAGAAGTGGTATATTAGTATTATTTATAATAATGTTTGAATATGTTAAATATTCATTATTCTTGATTCTAAACAGGAACTCTAAAGTGATAGTTATTTTATAACGGGTGAAACAAACATATAAATCATATGTCAAATTATTACATACTATAAAATAAAAGAAAAAAAATATTAATATTCATAACTAGTTTTATACTGATCAATATTCTTCTAAGGGTTTGAAAATATTAATTTGTCCACAGGAAGGTTTTCCAGAAAACTTAACTATAAATATTGTGTATAGAGAAGTGTTTAATAACGTATGATTTTTAGTACTTTGCATTTATCTTATTGCCATAATGAAATGATTAATTTTCAAAGAAAAAGATTTAAAACAAAGTTTTAAAAAAGGTTTTGAGATGAAGCCCAATCGTGCTACGCAAGGGATGCTCACTAGTACGATTTGAACATGCATGATAAAATTGTAATACAAACACAATAAAAATGGAATCAATTACGTCGAACTGACATAGAAACTATTAGTTTAGAAAGAAAAATCTAAATACCTAAATATATATTGTTACAAATAATGATGACAAACCAAAATCATCCATCGAACTATCCATGTAGTAAATTATCAACTTATAAAATAATTGTAATGTATATTGTTATAATGATAAACCAGCAAGTTATCTATCGAACAACGATGTGATAACTTATTAAAAAAAAATATAATGTATATCCTAATTAATTATAATGATAAATCATTCGGTGTCGAACTGTCATATAAATAAATAAGGAAAACTTAAAATACTTATAATATACATCATAATGAATTATAAAATAAAATAAATAA
Source organism: Striga asiatica (assembly GCA_008636005.1). Classification (NCBI taxonomy): domain Eukaryota; kingdom Viridiplantae; phylum Streptophyta; class Magnoliopsida; order Lamiales; family Orobanchaceae; genus Striga; species Striga asiatica. The sequence goes on along the minus strand of BKCP01004738.1, from coordinate 309,922 downwards.
TATTGATGTAATTAAAAAATACTAAATTTTAACTTCTAATTAATATATATATATATATTATAATATTTCTCAATTAATTGTTGGTTATAATATTTACCGCCGTTTTTCAATTTTAGCATAACTTATCTAGGGATTGAAATATTGTAATAACGTATGAGTAAGGGAAGATAGATAGAGAAGTGGTATATTAGTATTATCTATAATAATGTTTGAATATGTTAAATATTCATTATTCTTGATTCTAAACAGGAACTCTAAAGTGATAGTTATTTTATAACGGGTGAAACAAAGATATAAATCATATGTCAAATTATTACATACTATAAAATAAAAGAAAAAAAAATTAATATTCATAACTAGTTTTATACTAATCAATATCCTTCATGGCTTTAATTTATGTAATTTATAATTAATGACATGTGCATCGCACATACTACGTATTAGTTAAGAATAATGAGATTGGTTAAAGTTAAGTTAGATTTTGAATATTGATTGAGTTTATTCATAAACAAACACACACTAACTTATTGTGTTACTCATTATTGAATACATGTCCAACAAAATGTGCCAATAAAACATATATATTACATAGGTCCTAAAAAAAATATAATACCTATTTTTAAAAAAAATAAAAATTATTTAATTTAAATTTAAAATGACACTTGTATCTTATACTATTTACACTTTGTAAATATAATAATTTTTCTAATTCATATTATATAGTGGACTTGACATAGGCTATGTTTGGTAAAATTAGCTGATAGCTGATAAGCTAGTTTATAGCTTATCAGTAATTTTTGTTTTACAAACTGACGTGGCATTAAAATTTAAAATTGATGTGGGCCGTGGCATTAAAGTACAGAACAGAGGAATTCATATTACACGCCCTGACTCCCAAAGTATCAAAATTCAATCGATAATTCCCAAAGCCCTAAATTGAATCAATAATAGTGATGGTCAAAATCTGCTCTGTCGCGCTCGTCGCCCTAGCAGCCATCTGCGGCAGACGGAGCCTCCACCACTCCGACCATGGCCTAGCCAACCGGGAAGCCAGAAGAAATCGTGAGTTGATTGGTAATCTGGAGCAGCCGGAGGCGAAGAACATCAGCGACTCGTGGTGGAGCTCGCTCTGAGGGTCCAGTTCCGGCAGGGAGGCGCGCGGCGCGTGGACAAGGATTCTACACATCTCGCTCAGAAAATGTAATGGTTGAGAGTCTCATCAATAACGGCCAAAAGGGCCTCGTTTTGGGCACCCATCAGCTCGAGAACGATCTCGACTTTCTTAAAGGCGCTGGCATCGAGCTCCTATCTGAGGCTGATTCTCCGAAAGACGGCCAGGCTCGGGCCTTCGATTTCTTGTTGGTCCCAATTTTCGGGCAGATGTCCCTTGCGGACGGGCTTGTCCGGGACAATGGGTTAGTCGTGTCGTCCCCGGGGCGCTTGAGGTAGGTATTTGTGTCGGATGATTCGGGGCAGTGGAGTGCTTTACGGGAACTACCCGGCACATGATCAATAATTTGCAGTGTACAATATGGAGGAGATGGAAATGAGGATGGAGGACTATGTTGTTTCTTGAGTGCAGAACCTGTGGGAAAAATGTGGCTAATGTTTGATATGTGACTGAGGTTGATATGGGATACCTATAATGTTGATGAGGATGATATGTTTTGGGATATCTATTTGTATACTCTTGGGATGTATATTAAGTTTCACACTTTGATGAAATATGATCAAATGTATTGATAGTTAATGGTTGTTACTACATGTTGAGATTTAACATATTTTGTTGCTATATGATGATTATTATAGAATAATTGGTTGTGTTTTTCAGCTGTGCTTGGAATATCGTGATTGGGTTTCTGAAACTTCTTCTCTCGTTGTTCACATGAACCCCATCCATCTGAAAACCTTCCACCCCTATCAACAATAGAAACAGGGAAGATAATAGAATTATAGTGTAAGCAAGGACATTCTTTAAATGAAAGCTCACTCAACTTATGAAAAATACCCAATGTTGGAGGAGAAATAAAGGTAACATACTGCATGTATGCACGAACAATGAACTCAGCACACTGAACATTGCGGTTGTCATCGTACTCGATGGTCTTGTCTTTAATTTCATAAGACAGATTGAAGTAAAATGAAATCTTTCTCCAGCCTGTTGTTGCAAATGAACCTTAATCTATTACATCCCAGATTCACTTGCCAACTACAGTTCAAGGTGAATGAGTAATACAATCTTCAGTTTTACCTGACTTCAGTTTCACCAAGTATTATTAAATCTTTTATAACTGAAAATAAAGGCTACAAAAGAGTGAAATTAAGTGGAAACCAAAACCTCAACATGGAAATAAAGCAGAAATAATGCAATTAACTCAACTGAAACAAGTCACTATCCAGTAGGTACCAACAAAATCAGACACAAAAATCCTAATAATTTCTTCTCAACTTGATGACCAAAAGCCTCATATTATCTAATTGTCTTCAAACACTCCCATCCCCCATTTGATATGGTGAATACTGGTTGCAATATTGAATCACATTATTACCTATAAAAAAAACGACATAAGATTGAATAACTAAACATACACATTATGGCATAGAAATTAACATGTTCAAAAATTGATTTAACCTTGAGAATTTAACTCCATAGAAGATTGATTTTGCACCTCAAATTCAACTCCAGTCTCCAATGCCAACATCTTACAAAACGAAAAAGAAAAACACAAGAGGGAAAAGAATAAAAGATAAACTTAGTATTTGTCGGAGAAAAAGAAAAAAAAAAAGACAAAAGAGGGAAAAACTGACATAACAATTCAGAGAATAGTGACTAATTCTACCTTTGGCTCATTTGTTTGCTTGATTAGCTCTTTTGTAAGTCCTTTTCCTCTATTAATTGAAGGCGTCTGTAAATACATAAAACAATGAAAAGAAAACACAAAAGTGATTTTATAGTATTTCATTTAACTATTGTGAAAATATACATAAAGATACCTCATTCTTCTTCTTTTTCTTATTCAAAGTCAACTCCAACGGACTTTTTTTGCGAACTTTTCTTGGTGCCCCTTTCTTTTTGTCAACTTCGGATCTCCAACGCCATTGCTACATGGAGTTTTGAAACTAGCAGGATCGTTGCAAATATTTCTTTCATCAATATGTTTTAATATAGAAAGTTCTTGTGCTTGCAATTGGATCCATTCCATAATCATTCCGGCTCGAACTTCATCGTCTGCAGCAAGGTCTGCGACCTTGGCAAAAGCTGTGCACAAATTGTCGTACCTCAATTGTCCCGGAGAATTCCTCAATCCGTCATATTTCAAAGCAATCCTCGTGTATGGTCTCCTGACATCTTTTCTCCATCTATGTAATATATATTGATCAGGAAGTCTAGAGACGTCATTACGGATAAGGACTGCAATTGAATGTCGACAGAGAATACCCCGAAATACAAACAGATGACAACTACAAACATCTTCACATTTTTCCCTATTGAAAGAGACAAAAAATGATTTCTTCTTGCGCAGATAGCCACAAAATAAATCTTCTCGGACCTCGTAAATTGTCCCAAAACAACCTTCTAAAGAAGAAATGAGATCACAGTAAACCTTACCCACAAACTCAGCTTAGATTTCCTTAATTTTAGAAATAGTGTACACTGTTTGGAATTGCCTTTCTATCTCATATGTTGTTGCACATGGGACTATTTGGCAGAATGATTTAAAATCAGCTTGGACTTCTTTTTCCACCTTGTTTCTCAATGCTCTTTCATATTGTTGAACGAACTGTTTCAATGATGTTTTGATGGACGTACCCATCGAAAAAATCATTCATGCTTTCGCTTCGTTGTGTAGTTGACATTCCAGCCCAGAAAAAGTTTTTAAAAAGCATGGAACCCAAAGACTACGGTTTTCGTACAATCCCAACAACCATTCATTGTCACACAACACATACTTTGTGATCATTGACTCCCAACCTTGTTCAAATTCTTCAACCGTTTGAGAATCATACACCAATTCATGTATTGTTGAAAAAATTGAACCTTTATCGACATGATATCCAAACTTCTCAGGCAATTTTTTTAAAATGTGCCACAAACACCATCTATGTCCCGTATTGGGGAAAACAATCCGAATGGCATTTTGCATTGCTCTGTCTTGATCGGTGATAATTCCCTGAGGAGCTTGACCATGCATACACTTAAGCCTTGTCTGAAAAAGCCAAACAAATGTATCCGTATTTTCATTCGAGATCAACCCGCAACCTAGAAGTGTTGATTGTCCGTGATGATTAACACCAACAAAGGGTGCAAAAGGCATGTCATATTTGTTTGTTAAGTAGGTTGTATCAAATGTGACGACGTCCCCGAATTCTTTATATGCTTCTCTACTTCGATTATCTGCCCAAAAAATATTCCGTAAACGGGAATCATCATCCAGATCCATGCAGAAGAAAAATCCAGCACACCTTGCTTGCATATCTGAAAAATATGATATTATTGCTGCTGCGTCCCCCTCTCCTAGGCTTAACCGTCTAAATTTTTCGATATAGTTACGACAATCTTTCTCGACAAATGTCATATTATCGTATCCACCTACTTCAATTATAGCAGAATTGAAGCTTTTATGCAATGGAATTCTGGCCACGTCATTCACTTCAAGCCTTCGCTTTACACTTGCACTCAATTCTCTATGGCATCGATATAATCTCGACTCAGTTGGACTGCATTTATGATTATGGTCGAGGTAAATTGTGTTAATTCTCCAATAACCATGATCATCTAAAGATGTCGAGATTCGAGCTTTGCAGTCTGTCTGAGTTGTTGGTTGCGACCTCAATGAGCCTCTTGTGCCACTCATTCTTTTTCCTTCACGACTACATGTGAAAGTAACATATCATAAAATGCCATCATCATCCTTTCTCGACTTTCTTTTTCTCATAGGAAAACCGACACTGTAAGCATACTTTTTGTAGAAATTAAAGACGTTGTCTATATCTTTGAATTCCATACCAGCCCTCGAGGCACCTATATTCTCACCTTCTACCATAACGATAGCAGAAGATGTTGTCTCGTGGTCTCGATTAGGGATGATGGGGCTTGACAGGTTAATTTCGAGCAACGGTTCATTCTCACCTCCTTCCATTACAATAGCTGAAGATGTCGTCTCGTGGTCTCGATTAGGGATGATGGGGGCTGACGAGTTAATTTCGAGCAACGGTTCATTCTCACCACCTTCCATTACGATAGCTGAAGATGTCGTCTCGTGGTCTCGATTAGGGATGATGGGGCCTGACGGGTTAATTTCGAGCAATGGTTCATTCTCACCTCCTTCCATTACGATAGCTGAAGAAGTCGTCTCGTGTTCTCGATTAGGGATGATGGGGACTGACAGTTAAATTTGCAGATGGCTGCTCCCCATGATGTCTTCTGGTTAGATACGAAGGAACGATACAAACTGGTTTCTGGGATTTTGGGGCTGAAGAGTTTTATTTTATTTTCTTTATTATGTAAAATAAAATAATAGACAAGAAAATAAAGGGGTGTCCCACTTAAAATGCCACGTCAGTTTGTAAGTGGAAGTTGTAAAGAAAGGTTGTACATCCAGTTTTTTCCTAAATAAATAAAGTGTTTTAGATAAAGACACAATTAATAATACAAATATGGTAGAGTTGTAATTAAATTAAAATCACACGTGAAAATTTTCCTTTTTTATGTGACGTGTTATGTTCTAACGAAAATTGTTTTAGCTCCGAAAATTATTGTCAAATTGGCAAAATTTTATAACTTACTAGACATGATTAACTGAATTTCAATAAAACTACTCTTGAAACATCTACACAGTCAAATGGCTACTTTTGATTTTTTTTTAAAAAATCGAATGTGACTTTTAAGTAATGACACGTGAAATTCTAACAATAATATTATCTTTAATTTGATTAATTTTAAAAATTACAAGCGTGGGACGAATTTTGAAAAATTCCCCTTACATTAAACTCACCATAGTCCATACCTAACAATTTTGACCATTAAGCCATCACCATATTCACATCAACTTCAGTATAATAATTTCCATCATTAATTAAGACTAAACTCCTTTAAAAGTGAAAAGTAAAGTCAAGGAAAATTACGTGCGAAGACCAAAACGAGAAGAACTGTTTGAAAAATAAAGCTGTTATCAATCATGATGGTAGAAAATATGCAAGACAATCTACACAAACATATATATATATAAAACTAAAACTGCATTTCTCATGTTCTATAAGTACAAGATTATGGCACAACAAAATCATTAAAACATGAAATTTTGCAACTAAAAACATACAAGAACTTGGTTCCCCATAATCAAAGAAGCGATGTTCATCGCGAACCGAAGGGGCAAAATCGCCATTTACAGCTGTGAAATCTCGTCCCATAATTTTTTTCTCACGATCAGAACTCTTTCTTCACTTGTTGTAAGAGCATCGGCTCTGGGTTTTACCTCCAAAGACCATTTGTCCCACCTTAAAGAACCCAAAAATTTACGAATATGATTTATTACGTAAGATTTATCTCTTATGATCACAAAGCCTTCGGGCCTTAACATCCGATCCATCTCGATTAATAGATCCTCTGTGCTGCAACCTCGTGCCTCCATCTGTGAAAAAACTGACCATGCATGGAGCAAATCGTAGGTTCGTGGGTAAGTCGAAAATGATTCACACCTGCAGATATATATATTTGGGAATTAAACAAAGCGAACGTGAATTTAAATTTGATAATAAAAGAAATATTTTGACCACAGGGAAAATAATTGAACAAGTAGTGTATATATATATACCAATCATGAACTGTTCCAATCAATCCACGGTCATATATGATTTTCAATTTTGCAGATGAATTAACTGGAGCAACATTCATCACCCAAACATTCATGTCTTCCAGAGCAGCCGCAAATCCTCCAAGGTTCGAGTTCATGTCCATGATATTTCTGAATGAGTTACTCTGTATAATGGATTTCATCTGTTTCCAATATTCAGCCACTCTGTTACGCCATGCATCCTGTATTGATATACGCACAAACAAGCTCAGAGGAAAAAAAAAATGAAATAAAACAAATTTTAACGAGGAAAATTTGTGAAATGAGCCCTTACAGTATCGTTCAAAAATTCATCAGCACTTATACCGATTTCTACCAAACGTGGAGAAAGCGCCGTAAGCCTCCTTGGCCATGGTTCTAGTCCACTTCCCTTTTCCTGATGCATTTCTGTTCTCCCCAATAAACGCAATTTGCATTTAAATTACCAAACAAGTACAAAGGGATATGAAAAATCTCCTTCCTGCGAGCTTCAATAACAAAATTCACATAGCCATAGGAAAAAGAAATGGTATCCCATTTGCATGAAGGAGACTTTCCATATATTGCATCAAGACTACAACTTTCTTCAGCAAAAAAGAAAAACAACCACGATCATCCACACGAATTTAGCACCATCTTCGCAGCAAATATTAATTAATCATTNATTAGGGAAAAAAAAAAAAACACATACTCTTTGAGTAAGGTGTGATGCACACCTTCATGAGCACATTCCACGTCGCATCCGGATCATCATCCGAACCACACAAAACCGGCAAAGTCCCAACACTTCTTCTCCTATAACAACTATTGCTCAACGGCTTAGCCCACACAACTGTCTGGTCCCGCCTTGCCACAACCCTCCAGCACATTCTCTTGAGAAGGTCATTCATGGAGCTCCATATCCTCTGATTCTCTGGGTCATGCGCATAAGCTTCCGGGGAAGAGTAAACAAAATAGCCACCTGGCCTCAACAGCCGGTCGAGCTCCAAAAGAAGAATCCCATCTCTCTGAAGCCAGTCAATCCTGCATCGTGAACAGTGAGCGAGTTCGAATGATCGGCTAGGATAAGGCAGTCTCTTAGTGCCCAATACGCCTAAAGTGGCTGGAATCCCTCTCTCGAGAGCAAATTGAATTTGGTTTTCGTGAACATCGTTTGGCGCGAGTGACATGGCTATGATGTCGTGTGGGAGTAAGTAAGCCCCAAAACTAGCGACCCCACAGCCCACGTCGAGAACATTCCGGATGCGGCCGTTGTTGTTGAGTCTTTCGCCTGGAAACTTTAGCATCTGAAGAAACACGGCAAAATAAATTGAAAAAAAAAAAAAAGAAAAAAAGGAGAGAGTTACAAATGGATTGGACAGTGAAGGGATTTAGATTTCGCGAGGGGTTTTGAGGGCAGAGCTCTCACCCCTGCTATGGCGGCAATGTATTTATCGGCTCCATCGTGAAAATGGGTCCCGCCACCCGGGAACTTTATTCTCTCACCATCAACAAACATCCAATTCTGGTCCGATTTTTCCTGCGCGAGATGAGTGTGGGGTATGTTGGCCTTCCAGACTTGGTCCCTGCTCGTGGGCCATCTAATTGGGATCTGAATCAATACTAGAAAAAAGTGAAGTGAATGAAAATAGGTATGCAACAGATATCGCACAATCGAAACTAAAAGGCCAGCAGCGAAAAAATTAGACCGAAAAGTGATGGAATTACTCAGAACTGCACCTATGTAACCATTATTATTGGGTATGTGCACTAAAATTCCTTGGTGAAAAGACAAAGCTCATACAAACAAACAAACAAACCTTGTAGCCAATAGGAGGAGGGATGAGGCAATTATAACGACGCTCAGGGGGAGGGCAATGCCTTTCATAATGCTCCATTAAGCTCAAATTAACCTTCACTTTCATTTGGTATATCAAATTCCTATCCAAACATGGAATCAACTCCGAGTACCTCGAATCACAAACCTACACAACAGGGGAAGAAATATAGAAGAAAATGTAAACTCACTCAATTTGCTCTCCATAATTTTTAACTTTTAGATTAAAAAAAAAAAGGGCAATCTTTACTAACTGGAATGGTTCTAGGGACTCGAGGAATGCGCTTCTCGTCGTGGTGAACGATTTGGCCGGAATCCTTCTTCAGCAAAAACCTTCCACGGACCGGGTCAACTCCGTCTTCAAACATATCATCACCCCGCGGCAATCGACCGGAAAACAACGCCCCGTTATACAGGCAAACGAATCCCAGCAACAATAACAAGCCGACGAAAACGTACTTCAACAGCCTCGCCCACCGGAGGCCGCCGTCAATCTTGGGCTTCATTTTGTCTATTCACTCAAAAGAAATTGAAAAATGAAAAAATCAAATGGGAGAAACCTAGAAGAAGCCAAAGGATACATGTTCCGCAATCATTGCTCAATAGCTCAGATCCTAAAGCGGGTCATTACCTCCCGGAGAAAAAGTTAGTAATCAAATGAAATATTCGCCTTTTGCTTCAGTTAATTTTGGCTTTTTTGGGGAGATAGAGATAGATAATTGCATAAGCCTCGTTGGTTTTCGATATATAAGGAATAGTACCTGTAATGATTGGAAAATGAGCTCGAACAGTTGAAAATGGCATGCGTGTATATACCTTTATGGAATGACGACGGCTAGAATGCCGCCGTTTTTGTGCTTTCAATTGGGAAAACCGGAAAAGAAAGACAGTAGCTTTTTGCTTACTCGAGTGTTGTTAACTACGCCTATCTATTGCGAGAGGGCTTTATACTGTGCTTCGAGCGTATAGGTTTGGTTGTCGTGTAACGATATGTTTGGTTGAACGTGTTTTAGTAGCCAATGGCTCTGGTGTATTTTTAGCTTTTTAGGAATTTGATGCTTCTAAAATATGAGTACTGTTCATTACACACAAATCTTTGTATAGTAAGTAGTGCTGTTAAATTAAAAAAGCATGGTTGGACTCGGCTCGAAATTAGTTTGTTAAGGTTCGAGTTCGGTTCGATTCTTTTGAACGAGTCAAGTTCGAGCTCATTTAAAGCTCGTTTGATTAACGAGTTGTGCTTGACTCGGTTCGATAAGGCTCGAAAAAAAAATTACATAATTTTTTATAGTTCGGTTCGTTAAAACTCTAGATCGGCTCGTTAAGGCTTGAACTAAGTATTTTTTGTTAGTGATAAATGAGTCGAGCTCGAGCTTGATTTTAAATTCGTTTATTTAACGCGTCGAGCTCGGCTTGTTAAGGATTCAACCTCGACTCGACTCGTTTACAGGTTTAATAGTGAGTGGATATATGTAAATATGTATAACTTTGATTTAAAAAAACTTATATTTTATATATGTCGGTGTTTTAGAGTATAACATTTCATTTTAAAAGTATTTATATTTATTAAAATAATATAGTTGTCTACAATTAAAACTTGTCTAACAACAATAAGAAAATGAACTCTTAAACCTAGACAACAATAAGAAAATGAACTCTTAAACCACTTTTACGCTCATATCGCGGCAAGCAACTGTAGAAAAAAAAAAACCAAGTCAATTTATTACAATCAATTAGTTAGCATGTTGGTTAATTTTATTTTGAAAAACGAAAAAAACCATTGGTTTATAAAATTCTTCATCGACAAACAATTTGTTGGACAATACTCAACGCAAGTAAAATAATAATGTGCACAACTTGGGAAAGCTATAATTTAATTGAACTTAGGTTTGAAAGGCAAAATATATCATAGTTTTTCCATTTTTTTATATTTCGATAAAAAAATATTTGATTAAGATCGTGAAATTTTGATCTTTTTCTCAAGATAATGAATACTTTATTTGGGGAAACATTAGTCTTAACTTTCACGTCACTTGGTGCTAGTCTCAATCTATACTTATTTTAAAGAGTATACCATTTACCAAAATTAGTATAAAGAAAAGTTAACAACATTTATTGCATTACTATTTCCGTATTATACAATCTATATCTATACTTATATAAAAGGAGATTCTATTTACTACATTTACTATCCAGAAAATTCAACTACATTAAATGTCATTACTATTATGGTATTATAATATTTTATTTATTTAATTAATTTATTTATTTATTTTATTTTAAAAAGATAAGTATAATAAAAAGATTTTAATAATAAAAAAATTAAATACCAAATAAAAATGTACACTTTGACTTATTTGATTATATTTGGTATTTGATTATACCAAATATATTCCTATTTAGTATATACATTAAATACTTACTAAAGTATTTATTTGTTTTATTTGTCAAAGTTAAGTATAGATTTGTTTATATTATCAAATCATAAAAAAATATTAAATTCATATTGTAAAAAAAAAAATCATATAATTTTATAACAATTCTACTACACTATTTAACAATATTT
>BKCP01004738.1:282304-297833 GCA_008636005.1 Striga asiatica | reverse complement strand
TTTTGTTATTTTCAATCTTATTATCAATACTAGTAATCTGCACGGAAAAATTATATGTTTATGTGCTTTTTAGAAGACAATTTTGTATATAAAATGTGTAATAATGCAATGATTATAAGAATAGACATATAAACATATAATTAAACTGAAAAGATCATATATTATTGACGACTTCCTTATATATAACATTACTGGTTTGATTCTTTGGCCCGTCATTTTCGCCACAAATTAAGATTTTCAATATCAAATACGGTACCTCATAACATTCATTCTGTTAGAGACCTCATTCTCCGTATCATATATATATAATTGTGCAAACTTTGGACATACACCTTCAGAAGGAACCAAGCTACTGATTAGATGATAATTTTGTCCATGCAGAGAAAACACTGGTGGCCCGGACCCCTTATTTATATGGGAATCGATCTTTCCCTCCAAAGATGTAAAATCGAGCATCCCATTGTAAGATCTTATGTTGTCTTGAAAATGTTTGCTCAATTGGTCACCTTCATGAAGCAAATCACTTAAAATTGGGGAAGATTTCGCGAAAAAAGGTAGCTGAATTTTTCCCATATGCAACAACCGGTGTACTAAGGGACAACTGCATTTTGATAATAAGTTTTCCTCTCCTCATACCAAAACATCGATCTGCAATACATACAACGAAAACTTGCATCAGCCATGGCCAAGTATTCTATAGATGTTTATTCAAGTAAAATGTATGGATAACATATATTCGTTAAATAATTTGTTTTGCATATTAAAAATACATACTAAAACTTACCGAACAATCCCGATGATGTTACTGTTGTTTTCCTAGGACAACCACGTTTCAGTTTTACTGTAGTTGGTTGAATGAGAGTATCATGTGCGAGATCAACCACAGAGCTTGCAATTATAGTTTGAGGTGTTGTCTCGTTGGTAATAGGCTCGTCCTCACTTGTGAGGTCGATAAAGATGCTATTGGTCGCATTACTACTGGCTTCTGAGTGGGTATTATACGACATTTACGTTTTCCTGTTGAAAAAAATAAAGAATATAATATATAATTAGTTTTATATTTATACAAATATTATAATGTATAAACAATATATATTTTGATATAGAAGAGACTCAAGGTCGAAATTCATGAACATACCAATTGAAGCATTAGACGTGCTCCAAAACCCTATTTTGTCCTACAACATATACAATGTCACACATAATTGTTGGTATATTATATGGTTTTAATATGAAAATACAAAAAATATATGTTTTTCAAAAAGTAATAAATCGTTGTACACTTAAAATTACTTACTATTTGTTATGTCAGAGAGCGGAGATTCACGTAAATTAATCACCATATTGCAGGGTGATTGTGTGTTTAAATTACGTCCTTGCGCATTCTTTGTGTTTGAACCCGTACATAAATAATTTTTTCAAACTCTATCTAACACATGAAATGTCAAACAAAACTCCAAATATGGAAATAGTATAAAACATATACATATATAACCAAATAATGTATGTATTATGAATTATCTAGAAAATGAATTAAACTAATCAAATATTTCTGACGTTAATGTGTTTTTCTAGAATGACCACATTTTCGTTTCTGTGTACTTGGTTGTATGTCTTCACAATTAATGAAACTGTTAAGGACAGGGGTCTTGGTATTCAAGGTCGTCTTCACTTGTGAGATCTATAACAATGTTTTCTTGTGAATTATTACCAACATTATGCAATGTAGATCTATGACGATTATGTTTACCTGTTACAAACAATAGTTACAACATATATATAAAAATCTTCAAGATTTGAATAAATTTTAAACTAAAACATTTTTTATATATATTTGTAAAGTAATAAATGAAATAACTGAAAACCATACCATCCAAAACAACGGATAACGCATCAATTCCATTTGTGTTATGCAGCACAGTAAGAGAGGATCTAATCCAGAGAGACCTGTTTATTTTATCTACAAATGTAGCTCAAAAGAATTAAAATTATGTTTATTACTAATAAGTAGAAAGTATGATAACTTATAAATTTTTTTATATAATAATAATAATAATAATAATAATAATAATAATAAGATAAGTGTGAATGTTGTTAAATATATTTTTCTATAATAAAATAATAATAATAATAATAATAATAATAATAATAATAATATAAGTGTGAATGTTGTTAAATATATGATTTCCTTGTTGTGAACCTGTTTTTTGCTTGTTCTTCATCCAGTTAGTTGTTTTTATATTAACTAAGATGATAATGTACATACTATAGTATTAATTGCACTATGGTTTCCCTGTTTTTGAACTTAATTTTGCTTTTTCTACATTTCTTTTGCTGTCTATTGTGCGAATATGATATCAATGTACATACTATGGCAAGACAAACTAAAATTTTATGATGATGTAATTGTCATTGGTGTTCTACATTTTCCTAAGTTGTTTTGAGTTGCTTATTTTGTGACTGATCTGTACATGGAAGTATGTTATTGGCTAACTAATTAATCCTCGATGTATGATGTAGCGTAAATAACTGGGATGTCAAAGATGCTTCACAAGAGGATTGAAGTGTTGTCAATTTCAAAGTCAAGTCTTAAGTTTAAAATATATTATATTTTATATTGTTTTTTAAGTTCATATGATATAACAAAGGCCAAATTGCATCAAAAACCTTGACCTTTGCCTAAATTGCAAATAAATCTCAACTTTTTTAAGTTTGCCATAAAATACCTCACCTTTTAGTTTTGTTGCATTGTAAGCTCCGATGAGATTTCCGAGCTCGTCCTTGCTGATGTGTCCGGCGAGGTGATGAGATGTCCAAGTAAAAAAACTGACGTGGCTTTTGTGCCTTATAACAACAAAAACCCATTTCCACATCACAATTTCTTCATTTCTTCCATTCCCAATTTTTCCCCTCTCTCTGCAACCCTAATCACGATTCTTTCATCCCCAAAATTGAGGCGCTGCAAAATTGAGAGCCAATATCAACGAGACAGAGTTGAGGCGCTGCAATATCAACCCTAATCGCAATTCTTTCAGCCCACAATGTCTGATAATTCACGCACGAGCTCAAACAATCGCCACTTCAGAACATCTGGCAGCTCGGTTAGGGCGGTATTCTGTGAGCATGGTGAGGAAGGAGATGTGTTTACATCAATGACAAGTGACAACCCAGCAAGAAGATTCTGCAAATGTTCCCACCATAAGGATAAGGTAAAAACTTCACTAGCTGCCTCCAACAGGTTTATCTTTTGTATTATTTACCCAAATATGTGACAAATTGGCTTGAAATATTTTGAATGAATTTGACAATCAGTTATTTTTTACGTAGATCAAAAAACCTTGTACCATGTTTGTTTGGATCGATCCGGAATTGCCACCATTTCAAAAGGGTTGTTTTGTTAAGCTTAAAGCAGAAAGGGACATATTGCAAGAGCAACTAATGTGCAAGAACGTAATGGAGAGGCTTCTTTCAGAAAGGTTGGAGCTAAAAGCTGTTGAGTTAGGAAAGTTACAAAATGAGAACAATGAGTTGGTGAAGAGGTTGGAGTTAAAAGCTGTTGAGTTAGGAAAGTTACAAAATGAGAACAATGTGTTGGTGAAGAGCTTGGAGTTAAAAGCTGTTGAGTTAGGAAGGTTACAAAATGAGAACAATGAGTTGGTGAAGAGCTTGGAGATTCAAGTAACAGAAAATGTTGAATTGAAATTACAACTTGACCTTGCTATTAGAAAAGCTGGAAATTTGGAGAAGAAACTCCTAATTCTGAAAGTTGCACTCTTCTTTGTTGTTGTCTTTGTTCCAATGTTCCAGTTGTTTAAGTAGGTTTGGGTGTGTGCCTGTTTGGTGGCCTGTGTGCCTGTTTGGTGGCCTGTGTGCCTGTTTTCTTTGTACTCTTTTGGTGGATTGAATGTTCTTTAAGTGTTGTTTAATTTTTGTGTTGCTGGTAGTTTGTAATAGGTTTGGTTGTGGTTTATAAATCCTAGTTGTCTTTTGCTTTGTTCCCACTTGAGGTGGTCATTGCTTTTTTACATTATGTTGGAGTTAAGAAATGGAAGTTTCACCATTTCAGGAAAACAATTAAGACTTGTGACAAGCTTTGCTATTTAATGTAATAGTGTTTGTGACATTTGATTTTTCTATTAGTTGATAGTATGTACATCATGATACACTAAATGAGACCACTAAAAGTAAAAGAGACAACAACATAAATATAATTGCAACCTGAAGGCAAAAAACTGGTACAATGTATTTTTATCACCAAAAACATGTCTTAATCCAAAACAATTGTGTAATGCCACAATATCATAAGGCAAAATAGACACAAGACTGCACTATCTTGTTTTATCCAAAACAATTGTTCTCATCCAAACAACAACTGTCTAATGCCACACTGTCACAAGACCATTGTTCAATCCAAAATAAATACAAAAAAAGATCACAAATTTCAATTGTCTAATGCACTCTCTTGAGTGCAAACATTGTCATCTCTTAGGCCTGTGGCAACTGTCCTCCTTTCACTTGAGCTTGCACCAATTGATCTTGAATCTCCTGAGGGTACATGAGCAGAAATCTGCAGCACAAAATAGATATAAGCAGACAACTGAAAAAACATTGATAAGTATTTGAAAGCTTAAGAGTAGACATCACCCACTAAAAAAGCATTGATAGACATCACCCACTTGAAAGCTTAAGAGTAGACTTTCACTATGCCAAATAAATGCATCCAAAAAGGATAAATAAATAAATAACAAAACATGCCTGTGACATGGTGCTTGCACCAATTGATGTTGAATCTTTTGAGGGTATGGAGTGAATCTTTCTATGAGAAGACATCTGCAATACAAAATAACATACAATTTTATTATGCACAATTATGATAAAATTAAATTCATGAAAAGAAGGGTAACAGAAAAAGACATGTACATACCCTCAGATAACTATTGCCTGTTTCTTCACATTGTAGGAGACCAAATCCTTTCCTAGCCTATAAAGTATCAACATTCCAATTAATTGGTGATTTCTATCTAAACTATACATAAACTAAAAAATTAAGCAAATAAAAAACTACCATTGCCCTCTCTTTTTGAACCGTTGAACTATGTCGATGGTTCACATTCCTTCTAACTGGTAACTTAGTTCCTCTCTGAATTGATGAATTGTTTGGCTCCACAACAGGAACTCCAGATGAAGATTGGGTGTTTTTCTTTGGCCTTCCTCTTGGTTTCTGCCAAGATGAAAAGAAAATGACATTATACCTCATTATATGTTATATTAAATTCAGTTTGTATTGTCTAATATATTTGTTACCTTGTCTTCTCTCTGAACTGGTTCTTTTTTACAAGTCTTCTTGTTGTGACCTTTTTGAAGACAATTTTGGCATGTCATTTGGAGACCAAATCTCTTCAACTTTGTGGCAGATTTTCTCTCTTCTTCAGGTGCCCTTCTCCTTTTCTTCTTAGGCGGCCTCCCAGGCATCTTTCTGAATGGTGGTGGCTTGATAGGATATCCAGAAGCAACAGGCCATAATTTCTTACCATTAATTGGCTCCAGGGCAGTGGAATACAAACTAATGTACTTTTCAACACTATACCACTCATGAACATAATCAGCTGCATCTTTGTGAAGAAAATTAATTGCAGAACAACCATGAATACAAGGGATTCCTGTGATATCCCAATGCCTACATGTACAAGTTCTGTTTCTCAAATCAACAACAAACTGGTCTTCTTCACATGCCACTTGAAATCTATCCCCTACAGCTGGTTGGGTCACACACAATCTAGACTTGAACTTGTTAGCCTCTAATTTGGACCTAATTCTAGGGCATATTGTATCTGTCAATCCACTCACCTCCATGAGCTTATTATATTGTCTGTGCATGAGCTCACTCCTAATGCATTCCAGCATTTCTATAATATGCTTTCCCCTAGCCTTCACAATATATCCATTAAATGTTTCACTAACATTATTTTCAATCATGTCTGATCTAGGCATAGGAGAAATAAAGGCCTTGCAAAACCTGGAAGGATTTCTCTCTAAAAAGTCCTTGTATGCTTCCTCATCTTCTGCTTTCAAATCATCTAGAGCAATGTTGTATGCAGCTCTATGTGTGCTGAGCACCAATCTCCAAAATATAGACTTCAACACTTGGCCCTTGAATTTCTTTTTCCAATTCATATAAACATGCCTAGCACAATTTCTGTGCTCAGCATATGGTGTTAGGTCCTCAATTGCATTCATTAATCCCTATTCATCAATAAGACATAACTAGTAAGTAAAAAGAAAAGACAAAAAAAAAAAAATACAAACAGAAAAATAAAAGTACAACTAACTAAGTACAGATGAATATGATCTTACCTTTTGTTGGTCACTGACAAAAGTTAAACCAAGGCCATCACCAATTCCCAAATCCTGAAACAAAATGGACAAAAACCATTTCCAACAAGCTTCATTCTCAGCTTCAACCACTGCCCAAGCCACAGGGTACATTTGGTTATTTCCATCCTTTGCTGTGGCACAAAGTAGTGCACCACCTAAAAAGGTCTTTAGAAAGCAACCATCAAAGCCTAAGATTGGCCTACAACCTCGTAAAAAACCTTTCCTAAGGGCACTAAATCCAATGTAGAAGGATTTGAACACAGAACCTTCTTGTAACTGAAACTCAAATCTTCCATCCCTATCAACTCTTTGTAGCTCAGCCATATAACTTCTAAGAGAGGCATAATGATCAGAAATGGATCCTCTCAACATTTCCAAAGCCTTCCATTTCCCTCTATACAACTTCCATTTGGTAGGTTGAACAGCATAATTCCTTAATATGTCATCTGCCAATTGATCTATTGTGAAATTTGGATTTTTCCTAAAAATGCCAATATACTCCCTAGCAATCCAATCTCCTGTCACTTGCCTAGTATGCACATCCCTATGGCATCTATGTTCAGGATTCAAGTGCTTAATTGCAAACCTACCCTCAGACCTAATTGGAGAAGCATAAAGACTCCAAGGGCAGCCCCCAACACACTTGGCATGTATCTGCCTTTTACTGGTTTTGACATTTCTTATGTTGTAACCATTGACAATGGCAACCTTTTGTATAGCCCTTCTAATCTGTTCTGCAGATTCAAACCTCATCCCAAGCACAAAATCAAAGTTTTTGTGATCACAGTTTGGATCATAAAAGATCTTTTTTTTTTTTACTCCTAGGTCTCCCCTCATCAACATCAAACTCATCACCACTGGAAGAGTTTGATACTACAACATGGTCATAATCTGAACCCTCAGATTGTGGTTCTGGTAGATCATCAGGAAATTCCACTTGTACATAATTAACATCCTCCTCAGATGGAGCAGCCCTCTTATATTCCTTAAAATTCCTCCTGGCAACAATTCTCTCTTCATCATCTGAAGCAAGTTCATGATCTGACAATCCATCATCAGATGAACTCTCATCTACAGGCACATAATCTTCATCTTCACCACTATCAGAAAAGCCTTTCCCCTCAGTACTGTCCTTCCCCATTGGTATCATCACAATATGCTCATCTTCATGAGTCTGAATTTCAGAGTAATTATGATCACCCTCATTTTCTTCTTCCAAGCAGTTATCCACATAAACATCAATTACCTTCTCTCCTTTCTGAACATATCCAATCATCTCCATTACTCCATCATCATTATGGACAAGTCTCATAGAATCAGGCCCTTCAACCCCTGGAACTTTGTAATAAAACGGACCCCAACTTGTGTATCCAAGGTTTTGCACTTCATCCTCTAAGTCTAGATAACCAAACCTATCGACATCTAAGTCATGTAAAATCTTAAAACCAAATCCATCATATTCCATCCCTAAACTGGTCCTATTGAATTTTCCACCATGGTTTATATAAATGGAGAACTCATCCCTGCAAGTTTCAAATATGGATACATTTAAACATACATACAATTATTAAAAAAAGATACATTCCAGTTATAAGCTAATTTAGAATATGAAAAACCTAATTTCAAAGAATTAACCAATTTTTCAAAATCTCTACAAAGAATGCCCAAATCACGAAACCCTATCTTTTGGCTCAGGGGGAATACCTGTTCTCCATTGATGACACAACAAATTCTTTGGAGCTCCACCTCTGTCTCGTTGATATTGGCTCTCAATTTTGCAGCGCCTCAATTTTGGGGATGAAAGAATCGTGATTAGGGTTGCAGAGAGAGGGGAAAAATTGGGAATGGAAGAAATGAAGAAATTGTGATGTGGAAATGGGTTTTTGTTGTTATAAGGCACAAAAGCCACGTCAGTTTTTTTACTTGGACATCTCATCACCTCGCCGGACACATCAGCGAGGACGAGCTCGGAAATCTCATCGGAGCTTACAATGCAACAAAACTAAAAGGTGAGGTATTTTATGGCAAACTTAAAAAAGTTGAGATTTATTTGCAATTTAGGCAAAGGTCAAGGTTTTTGATGCAATTTGGCCTATAACAAATATCATTCTAACCCTTTTTGTTTTATTTTTTGATGCTTTGATGTTGCAATACATATTCACGGAGCAGCATGACATAAAGATTTAAGCTGACAGCAATACCCAGTAGAAGACACATAAAGTAGGTACTCTTTTACAACAAAACTGGATATTTAATCTAAGTGATCATCTATTTATAAAATCATATCTCTAACATCAATATTTATTTATTTTTTATTTATTTTTTATTTTCACGTCCGAGCATGATGAGAATAAATAACAATATTCTTTAAAGCTCACAGTTTTACAACAAACTAGTAAGTAATAAAAGGTAAATTTGGATGTGTACCTGCTTTGTTCTCAATCATTGTTTGTTTTAAAATTGTCCTGTGAACAACTTCTGCTTGTTTGCTGCTCTCACCAATTGTATTCTTCATAAATTGAATGTTTTTCTAAGAAATCAAATCGTATCAGTCTGCATATCAAATAATCTTGTATAGATTATATAGATTATATATGAAAAAAAAAAAAAAACAAACTCAAGAAGAATATTTTGGTAATAAACTATAAAACATTGTATTTGCTTTACTGTTGGCTCTTCAATAGATTATCCTTGTGACGTGCGAGTGTTTGAATGATAGGAGAGAAGATTATGTGTTGGACTGAAATATTTCGTATCTCTGTAGAATTTTGGTGTTTTAGATGAATCAGGATTTCATGTGCTTTATAAAATACTAGTACGGGGCCTGTGTAATGCACGGGAGCATTTATTATATATATATTTTTTAAAAGATATTTTTTTATTTAAATTGTCTCATGCCATTAAAAATTTCATGAAAATAAAATTTATATGTTATTAAACACTTCCTTATGTACAACATTATTGATTTGATTCTTTGGCACGTAAAGTACTACATAGGTGTTCGAATTTATCCAAAATTTTATATTATTAGTTATTAGTTAACAAATTTTAAAAAAAATTAAAGGATCTTATTTATTGAAAAAAATTAAAGTAGAAAAAAAAGTAAAATTTTTTAGGGATTTTCACCCATTATTTATTTTAAATCTAATTCTAAATTTCTATTGAGAAAAATTGAAAAGAATCATTAGTTAGTTCCGGAAATGAAACGGATTTTCCTACCAATAAACAGATTTTTTTATCAAACAAATTGATCCGATTTTTTTTTTAAAAAACCAAATAAAAAAACCATCAATTTTTCCTAAAAATGCAACTAAATTTTTCTAACAGTGCACCAATTTTTGAACCAAACAAATTGAATTGAAAATAATTCTAATAAGAAATTGAAATAAATTGTTAATGTTTATGCAACTGTCTTTTTCCTAAAGAAAATGATATGAACTTAACCAAAAAAAAAATGATATGAACTTACCAAAATCTCGGTAAAACATGGTTAAGAAAAAACATAAGAATCCAAAAAAATCGATGCATTTAAATTTTGAAAAGTTGCACATAATTTTTTCTAAATAATTGAATAAGGTGACTTTAAATATCAATGATGAACCGCTTTTGTTACAAAAAATGTGGACACAATTTTGAATGTACATTCCGTCCAAATATCAGTTTTATTTTAAAATAAAATTGCACGTGGCTTTATCCAATTTACGCAATTCTTTTAAAAGAAAAAATTATTCAATAAGATTGGAAGAATTGGTTAAGAATTATACAACTATTTACTTCCTAAATTTGTATCCAATTTGTACTGTTTTTAAATTAATTTGTATTTAGAATTATTTTCATAAATAATTGACACATTTTTTGTATAAGAATCTCCAAATTTGTTACCAAAAAATATATGATTTAAATGTTGGTAAAAAAATAAAATATGATACAAAAAATATGGGATTCAAATTTTGCCATAAGAATCTCCAAATTTGTTATAAAAAAATAGGATTTAGATTTTGTTACTAAAGATTCACATTTGTTCTTTTTAACTTTCCATTAATAGTAAGTCAAACATTATATTTATTTGGTCAAACTTTCTATTAATGTATTTTTTCAACAACCTCTTTATATATTTATAGATAGATATGTATATTTAACATGTGTTAGTATTCTATCAGTTGTTTGGATAAACACGAAGTGCTATTTTGTAGTTAACTTGATATAATATATATTTATGGTATTTTTTACTTTATGCGTTATTAAATAGAAGGTAACAACCTGATATTTCTATCAAATTGAAAAGCATGTATTTCGGCCACGAAAGCATTTATTTCGGTTTTTTACTTGTTTTATTAAATTGTCTATAAATAGTATGTCAAAAAAATTATTTATTTGGTCAAAGTTTTTATAAATGTATTTTTCCAACAACCTCTCTATATATATATATATATATATATATATATAAATATCAACAGTGCAATCATGAAGTTTTTGCTATTCTCTCTTTTTACCAAATCTTTTATTCATTTTTTTTTTATTTTTTTCAGTCCAGTTTGGTCGATTTTCCAATAAAAATGGCCCCTACTCGAATTTGTCAAATAACTGGTGAAAATGAATTCAAGAGGGGTAGATTTATAGAGTTAGAGAGTAGTGTTTATCTAGTCAAATTTTAATGGATTTGAAAATTCGATATATACTCCCTCTGTTTTGTTTTAAATGTCGTTGTAGGGTGTAAACTTTTTTGTAAACTAATTGTCGTTGGAAATATTATATTCATTCTTACATCTTTATTCTCTTTAACAAACATTATCTCTTATCATTATCTTTAAAAACCATCCATTAATAATTCAAAAACTAAATTTAATAAGATTAAAAAATAAGATTATTACACAACCCATTAAAATCGTAATTTAAAAGTTTTAAATTAAAACGACATTTAATAAGAAACTGAGGGAGTATATATTAAGTGTTTTGGGGTCCAAACGACATATACGACATCGCCAGCTAGGATGATTATGCTCCATCACTTGCTTACTTTTCTTTTAGACAGTCAAAATAGAATGCCAACTTATCCTGCTCAATATTGTACCATTATTTCATTTTGATGTGACACGCTCATTAAAAGGGTAGACCTCCTTCTCACCAAAACAATACCACCTTCCACTAAATGCTAATGCCCAACTTACCTATATATTTTTATCTCCACAAATTCTCATCATAATACTTATTTAACAAAAATGCAGACTTTTATTATCAACTGTTGGCTCTTTTACTTATGTTTTCTTTTTAGAATATTACATTTTAATTTGAAAATATGTCTTTTAAAAGTGTGACTACCTAACTGTTTCATTTTATGTGTTATTCTATTAGATGAATGACACGTGTCATTGATGAAGTCATTATTATAAATTTGTCACTCACGAAAACATGAACTGAAACACAATTTTAAAAAATAGAATCTTTTTTTGTACATAGAAGCCTTACTATTTAATATTTATACAGAAGCTTTATTATTTATCGATCTGTCACAAATGTTTCTGACTATATTTTTCAAGAATTAAAATATTTCTACCAATCTCTTTACGAAACAATATTGGCAAAGTGAAACTTGAAATTATAAATTAAGAATCAAATTTATTTCTCTTTTCTCATGAAAATAAAAATAAAATAAAATAAAATAAAAAATAGTGCAATAAATGCACCAACAAATTACAAACCTAATAACCACCTAATAAGCTAAGCATACGTGAAAAAGACATTTCAACTTATGGTCCTTTTTTGTTCTCATTCTCTTCAANATTCTCTTCATCCCCTTACCTTGCAATGGCCTCGACCGCCAATATCCCTTACCGGAAACTGAAATATGACACATCATCGCTCGATAAAAAGCACGAAAATCGTTACTATAACACCTTTCTGGAAAAGGTTATCCGTAGGTCGAGAAGCTCGAGGCTCGGAAAACTCCGAACCAAGCGAAAGCAGAGGCTCAAGATCCCGAGCCTAAGGAGATTCCTGAGGCGAAAAGCCCGTGTTTTGAAGTTTGCTTGGAAGAAAGTCTGCAAGAGATTAAAGGAAAGTCAGTCACATTTTGGAGATCTTTTTGGTGGGAACTATTTGTTCATGCAGGTCACTCCAACTCCATTACAGCATGCTAATTATCATGTTAAGGAAAATCAGCTTCCTAATCCTGGGTTTTGTTCGATTCCTAGGATTAATTAATAATGATTTTATGGTTGTAATTAGTATATTGATGTGGTACGAATAAGAATCAGGATGGGGTGTGGCTGGTTAATTGTATTTATTATATTTATGTATTAATTATGTCCACATTTTTTGATTGTTGAGTGTGTGGGTTTTATTATTTTTATTTTATATTTATTGACAGGTTAAAATTATGGATAATGTAGAATATGGTTGTTAAGTATTTTAAATGCTCACATGCCCACAGTGGACACATGTTAATATGCTCACAGCTGTTGTTAAGTATTTGTAATATTTATCAATCATTGATATAATAAAGTAAGATAATTTTTTATTTCCACACCATTTTAAAAACTTTTATCAAATAAACTCTACTCTATTAATCCAATATCAAAATTGGAACAAAAGTATCATAGGTAGTTCCATAGCTAGTTTGGAAGCTCAAACCAAAATCCAGGCTTTTACATTAGAACTCTATAGATATCATTTAAAATTTTTTATTGGTCAATTTTAGCAAGGTGGAAAACAAAATAAAACGATCATCCAATATTAAGGCTAACTTGGTGTTTAGGAGATGTTTACAATTGATAGTGATGACAAAAAGACCTGAAACCGAATCGTCTAATCCAACGCATTTGGGGTAGGTCAAATCCGCCATATTTTTAAACGGGTCGGGTTGGATTCAATCCAAATCGGTTATCATCCACTCGCTCCTATTTTTTAATGTGTTAAGCTTAAGTGACAAGTTCGCACGTTTTAAAATCTTACTAGTGTGTACGGGTTCGATGCACGGGAATAATATTAAATTAACAATATTATAAATAGACCTCGAGTTTGAGTCACTCAATGGCGGAAGTGAAAACTACTATTGCTCCTATTTAAAAAGAGGAATAAAAAAAATAATTATAAATTAAAAAGGAGGATAAACAAATTATAAATTAAAGATTCGGGGTCAAACAATGTAAAATTATTTTGTATAAGAGAATATGAAAAAATTTGATTACACATCATCTCAAAATTATTATTATACTTTTTTGTATGGTTAGCTTATAATATTTGTAAAAATATTAGTAATTAGACCAATGAAAATTAACTTCTTAAAGTAGATAATGGATTTCTAGTAGTAATTATGAATTGATTTCTATTTTATTTTTTTATTTTTTTAATAGTTTTCTAGTAATAATTATAAATTGGTTTCTATTTTATTTTATTTTTTCAAATCTGTATAGATAAGGGATGAGATTTTTTAAACACGTGAGACGTATGCAATGGGATTTTGTAACAGAAGAGATAAGCTCGTGTAGATTTATACTAAAAATAGAAAAAAGAAAAACAAATATTTATTGTCAAACAACGGTTTTGATAAACTAAAAAACAGGAGAAACAAATCTTTACACAATTAATGAGCCGATTTTTTTGCCTATTCAGATTTGTCCAACAATTACTATATGTAGGATATATTTAATGATTTTAGCGGGAAAAAGTTTCTAAATTTGTAAAAAAGTTATTCTTTTTATATAATGATAGATTCATAGGCTTGACATATAAAACTCATTTGATGGGATTTTCTTAACTAAACTGATGCTATGGGATAAAACAAATCTATACTTACATTTGACTTTTCCAACAAAGGTAAAAAAATCGGTTCTGATTTTTATCCCATAACAAATCTTTAATGTCAAGCCTATAAATACCAAAACAAATATGTAATTAATATCATTTTATTTCCAGCAAACATTAATTACCTTTGACTTTTCTTCCTACTATTTCTAGTAAATAGGATGACTTTTTATATAAGTATAGATTTCATATAATGCAAAGACTGAGATCATAAAAAAGAATCCTAAAAACTGAAACAATATATTTGCATAATTTAAGGCCATTAAGAAATCGATCTGTAAACCAGATTTGATTTTCAGAATATGTTTTTTCATTTCGAATTCCATACAAAATGGAATTCTTTCCAACCAATAGATGTCATAGCAAATATTAACTCTTAACTATTAGACTATTAGTACATACTGAGCAAATTGTGTACTGATTTTAGAAAGTTATAATGATTCATGTTAGGTAATTTTACATTTTATGCATGTTGAATGGTGGGTTTTAAATATTGTTTCATAGAATGTAAAAGTGTATTATATTATTTTTATGAGATGTTGAATTTGAAAATTAATAGAATTCTTCTTCATATGAATTTTAAATGTAACAATATTCTTTGGTATACACTACTAATAAAATCTATATTTAAAGTTTATATTTTTTTTTATCGGAAAAAATTCCTTAATTTAAGGAATCATATATCTTCAATCAGTCCACATATATATACATTCTTCACAATTTTAAATCTTGAATTTGATGAGAATTCGTATCTATGAGTGCAAAACATGGTTTAACAAATTAATTTTTTATTATTATTCCAGCCATACTTCTTTATACGAGTTTTTGTGAAAATACAAAAGTAAATTCTTAATTTTAAATCAGCCGTACATTAAAGAGTACAAATTTGTTGAAATTACAAAAATAATTTTTTACTTTTAAACAGACGTAAATTTAAATCAGTTATAAAAAAGTAATATTTATTTACTATTTAAATATTAAATCAGCCGTAATTAATGTTGTTTGTTTTAGTTGCCACGATTTTCTCCAAACTAAATTAACAACTGCCATGATTTAAGGGCAACATTTAATGCTGCTCTATTTTTTGGAGACATTAAATGTATTTGGCGGGAAAAACTTGCTAAAAATATTAAATGGTTAATCTTTTAATATAATGATAGATGTGATAAATTTTCATTATTAATCATTTGGCTTAAATGTATTTTAATCAAAGTTTCAATCCTGAAATAACTAGGTTTAAAATATCCGTATATATATTAGACATTTATTATATTTCTTAAGAGCATTAATTATGTTTTAGTATTATTTTCTATTCTACACTTGGTGCATAAAGTATAATTTTTTTTCTCAA